>QRDG01002502.1:0-34982 GCA_012064385.1 Puccinellia tenuiflora
GGAAGAGAGCGACATCCTAAAGGCATCTGGCGTCTGCCAGAGTGAAATTAGAAGTGAGCTCAGGAGCAAAAGAAACATGCTACCTGAGAGAGCATGTGTTGCAAATGTGATGTTAGGCTCTGAAATTAACCTCATCAACATCTTAAAATGTTTCACCATGTCCGCTTAATTATCAACATATAGTGAGTATATTAATTGAAGTACAGTGTAGGCAATTTATAATTACTGTACATTTCCTATAGGCACGATTTAATTTAAACGTAATTAGTTGTCTGTTCGCACTGTACGTTGTCTGCCGACCTGCACCAAGATTGACAACGACGAAGACTTCTTTGAGGTTTGAGCAAAACAGTAGTCAGTCCTAATTATGCCTTCCTTGACAGTCCAGCTGATGCTACGGCTGCATATCACTAGTAGAAAACAGCTTTTTAGTCCCGGGTCCAAAGGCCTTTTAGTCCCGGTTGCGCAACCGGGACTAAGCAATCGGGACTAAAGGCTCTACCCTTTAGTCCCGGTTGTGTTACGAACCGGGACTAAACCCATTTTTCGGGCCGGAGGACCATTAGTTCCGGTACGTAATACCAACCGGGAGTAAAGATTTTTTTTGAATATTTTTTTTCAATATTTTTTTGAATTTTTTTCCGAATTTCAAATCTTTGTATTATTTTGACAATTTCATCTCTAATCACCCATATTCTCAGATCAAAGTGCATATCCGGTCAGCATATTGAAAAAACTCAAAATTTTCAAAAAAACTCAAAATTTCACAAAACAAAAAATTCTAAAATTATAAAATAATAATAAAAGATAAAAATAATTGAAAAATAAAAGAAACAACAAAAGAATTTCAAAAATTTAAAAAAATCAAAATTTTCCATTTTATCCTGGCAAAATCTAAAAAAAATGAAAAATAAAACTTTAGTCCCGGTTGGAGATACCAACCGGGACTAAAGGTAAAAATGCTGATTTTTTTTTTTTTACAAAAACCTTTAGTCCGGGTTGGTCAAAATCTAAAAAAAATAAAACTTTAGTCTCCAACCGGGACTAAAGGTAAAAATGCTGATTTTTTTTAGAAAAACCTTTAGTACGGGTTGGTGTCTAAAACCGGGACTAAAGGTGTACACTTTAGTCCCGGTTGGAGCCACCAACCGGGACTAAAGGGCCTCGCGCCTGACGCCACCCCTTTAGTCCCGGTTGGTGGCTCCACCCGGGACTAAAGGTCCCGTACGAACCGGGACTAAAACCTCCCGAGCCCCGTGCGGCATGCGAGCCGCTCGAACCGGGACTAATTCCAACATTAGTCCCAGTTCGTAACGCGACCGGGACTAAATGCTACGTTAGTCCCGGATCCAAACACGACCGGGACTAAAGCTCCGAACCGAAGGCCCTTTTTGTACTAGTGATAATTTATGAGCTATAAGCCTAAAATTATACTACTTACATTGCATTAATTTGGATGATGGTCATGCATGCACAACGCGTTTCATAATGATTTGGCCCACTATGGGCTAGTACTAAATGCTGATTGCACTAATGTGGTGCCAATTATGGCTGCTTAAGTCATTAGCTAAACAAAATTGTTCTTCAAACGAAGAAGGACACCTAGCCAGATTATGTGTTGCTGTTCCTAATAAACCGGAATACTCTAATGGATTGCAATCCAGAAGAAACAACTAGACCTGCACTCGCATGTGGCAGAATTATACGGCGCAGCGTGTACGCGAAAATAACGAATAAGATAGCTGGGAAAGTTTAGAGAAACTAAAGAAGCTGAGCTTTTTGTCATGGTAAATTAACGGCAACTCTCTCGGCCGCGTCTTCAGGCGAGAAGCAGGCCTGCGCCATTTCGCGTCCCGATACCTCTCGTGCCTAGGGAAATGATCTAAGAAGCGATCGAATAGGGCAACTCCATGCGCACTCTCCATAGCTTCATGGAGAACAAGGGTAACCAGCAACCCCTAAACTTCAATTGATTCCACATCTCTCTTAGAAGGTGAAGTGAGGTATATATAGGAGGAACTTTACGCGAGGGTCGGCTAGTAATGAAGTTTCAATTTTAATTTTTGGCTGAGTTGGTACCTTTTTATTATATATAGGCTGTTGGAAAATCTCAGTGCAGGTACGTAGATGCCCTCCCGTCCACCCCATAGGTCCTTTCCTGCTGGGCAGGAAGATCGAGCAGGGTGCTAGACTGCTAGGTGAGTTCTGCCTCAGTTGATGGGCTAGGATGAAGGATAAATACTCATTTCTAATCATTCTTCTCGAGTTACCTACTACTCCACTATTTGTGTCTGCGTATATATATGTTCTGCAATTAGGCCTTGAACCAGGCATTTGGGTAATTTCCATTCTGATATCGTACAAGCTTAAAGCATTACACATAATAACAATAGTAATACTGATAATACTAATAAATAATAAAGAGTAATAAATAATCATGTCCTCTTGCACTACAAAGGTAGTATAATATTTTCAACTTGAAAATGGCATTTTCAAGAAATGATAATTTTAGTACAACATTACACGTTTTGAGTGTAACATTTTTAACGTGAAGATGTCATTTTCAAGAAAGAATAATATTTTTAATGCTCTAAGCTAGCACAAGTAATAACCTCATCTACTCTGGTCTGGTCGACTGGTCGTGTATTAGATTCTGCTACTGTGATCTATTGTTATGTTTGGTGTTATGTGCAAACTTCCGCTGCGGCGCAACAACTTTGGATGAACTGTGATATATGAATAAGTGAGCCTTGAACATTGTGTAAATTGCATGTGCCATTCTACCATTCCCGTCATATTTGGTTTTGGGATTTTGTTCTAAAGTTTCCGATGCTATTTCCTTGTTAACGGCTGATCATTGCTACTGTAGTCTATATGATTTCGGTCGTTCTTTTGATTTTGATATCTTAGAGCATCCACAATCGCGATCCAATAGCCCACCAATAGGGCTATTGGGTGCATTGGACGAAAAACTACGCCTAGCCACACACCCATAGTGCCCTTTCATCCGAGACTACCCGCCCGGCAACGCCGCATAGGGAGTTGATTGGTAGTGCCCGACAAAGCCGTTATTGACGCCACCGTTACCCACGCCATGGCCGCCACGCGTACCCAAGAGAAGGGAAAAAAGGTGACACTACACATGTGTGCTAGCTACTTCTTGTTTTTATTTTATTTTATTTTATTTTAGTAAAAGGGTCTTCTTCCCACTGATGTTGCTGTTGGATGGATGTGGGCTCTTGAGTAATCACTCCAGCACTTCAATTCGCATCTTGAATTGTATTCCTAGTGGTCACATGCATAGTTGCAATGTTTCCGGGACGGTGGGGACGAGGGACGGGAACGTGGGACGAGAGTCGGAGCCTGGAAAAAATAGGGAACGGAAGGAGTATACATCTATCATACGATTATTCGGTTGTGGGGACGCGACCCCATCAGTTTCGGGACGATGAACCCGGTACGATACGGGAACGTGTTGCTCCCAGGTTCGAAATCTCATGATCACAATTTTTTTGCCTTACAAAAGTTCTATAATTTTAGGTTCAGGAAGTTGTCAGTTGTCACGGAAAAGTTTTCACAGCAGAGCGCGAAATCCCGGTCCACTTCGTTCAGAAAATATACTTTATCTTTTTTTGCTAGATGCCATCTGGATAATTAGGGAAACCAAGTCGTTTTCTTCCATAGATTCCTCGACTCCTGGTTTTCTTCCTTCAGAAAAAAAAAGACACATCGGGGCTACGGCAGCTTGGCGGCCGGCGTCGGCGCTGGACCCAAGGCATCACCGCACCACGTCCGCGCGGTTGTTGCCGTGCGCTGCTGCGGATAGCGGAGGCCACCGCGGCGCAGCCAGACTAGCGGTTCTGCGCTGCGGCGCATCCGTGAAGCCGTCGGCGGCCTGACAGCCGGAGGCTTCGATCTAGTCGACGGCTGGCGAAGAGTGGACCACGGACGCAATGGACGGCGCCAGGTAAGTCTCCAACCCTTCCCGTGAAACCAGCTTTCCGTTTCCTTGCCTGATGAGTCGAGAATCTTACGATGCCGGGATGGTTGAACTGGGTGTAGTACCGACTGCCCGGAGACGCGTTCCGGTGACCGAATCGTGTCGTCCCGCCCATCGTTCCCGAACCTCGATTCGGGACGATGAATCCGGTTCACGGGACGGGGCACCGTTCCCCGTTTCCGGCTACTATGGTCACATGCATGCTCAGGAATCCAACAACTCATTTGGTCTTCTATCCAACCCAAAAGAAAGGGTATAAACGTCACCGAGAATTTCTGGATTAACATGTTTTTGAAATGTCAAAAATTTGTCATGACTATCTCGATGTTATATGTGCGCACGTGAAGTTTCAGGTAAAACCGACATTTTTTGTGGTCTGTGTAAAAAAGACAAATAAAATGTCTTGTAGAAAGCACTTTTTAGCATCAAATTTTCTTTTTTATATACACGGCAGAAAAAATGTCAGTTTTTTGTGAAACGACTTCGTAAGACCATAGAATGTCGAGATGTATTTTTCACGTGAAAAATAGTCCGCTTCGTTTCGGTCCAGCCACCCGGCGAGGCCTCGCTCGTTTCGTCAGAACTTATCTGCCCTTATATGAATTTGGATCACAATAAAACACATCATTCTTGTAAAATTCTCACTTTGCACGAGACATGTAGTTGCTAAATATTTGTTTGTCCGATCACAATCTATGTATCTATTTTGATCGCCCATGTAGAGATGTACAAGTATTTTTTTTAAGAGAAATGTACAAATACAACGCGATCAATTGGGTCACTGGCTCAACCCACCAAATGGGCGCCATTGGGTCAGCCCCAAACGAGGCCAGTGAAGCCAGGAATCGTTTACTCATAGGTTTTCTCCAATCAACCTTTATAACTCTAAAAAAAAATCAACGTAGCCTAGGCCTACCGGCATCAATTCCAACTCTTGCCGTTAACTCACTAAATCATTCCGCGTCGTATCACATCCTCGGACCCCCATCTTTTCTGGCGCGGCGCTGGCTACTGTTCAACCCCAACTCGCCACCTCCGTATCGACATAGTCCTCCATACCCCGAAGTCCAAACCAAACTAGGTCCTGATAAATAGTTTGTGTTGCCGAAGCAGCAAAATGAGCGGACGAATGATATTGCCCACGGATGGGTCAGCCCACAATAAACAATGCTTCAGAGGGGCCATGGCAGATTAGGAAAACGGGCCAAACCAGCAGGCCCCTGATGGTCCCATAGAACAGGTCCCAGACGCCCAAAGATCGTCCCATTCCCATCCTCATGTAAACTACCTTCTGCCTGTGTACTTTCTACCTCTCTCCTGATGCCTACCATACCCATCAAGTAGCTAGGATCACGAGTTTGCTAGTGAAAACAACAACAAATCAATTGGTGCTAGTTCTTTCAACGCTGGAAATTAACATCTTAAAAAGACGTTTGGGGAGGGAGGTTGTGTATATATGCATACAGCAGTTCAACTTTAGAATTTCGGTAATAAAGATGAGAGATTCGATGGCATGGAGAACATGGATCACGTACAAATATTAGGTGAAGAGAGTTATTCCTATTACGGCTTAGAGTTAAGATGCACAAGAAATGAATGCAACAAGAGGATCCGATGAGACGGACAGTTAGGCGATTCTTTCAATAGAGAACTACGGAGTACAAGTGTTTGGTGAGATAGGCTTGGAACTCCAAGGCATGTCGTCCGCTTGGGTGATACGGGCAGCGACTAGGGTTCCCTGCGCCACCACGCTCTCCTCCCTTCCCCTTCGTGGTCGCCACCGAAGGAGGACGCCGGGCAAGCTCGCACGGCCGCCGGTGATGGTGGTGGCGAGGAGCTCACTGTTCTATGCCTTACGCGGCAGGCTGCAACCTTCAGGGTGGCGGCCCTGACTGGTGAGGCGACGGCATATAGGCGGCACGCGCCGGTCGCAGGTGCTGGTGTCCGGCGCCCTTGGTCGCTCGGGCGGCAAGGCGACGGCAGCGGACATCACGACACATGTTCTTCTCTAGCTCCGGCTCCAGATATGATGGTATGGCCCCTTTCCCTTCTTTATAGATCATTCCTCCCCATCCTTCGTGCGGCACGGCGGTCTCGTTCGTCGTCACCCATGTTGGCGTGGTGTAATGCCTCCGGGATCGGTACTATATAGATTTGAGCGTTTTAACCAAATTCGCATAATAACGATCCTAGGACGCCCATCAAGCATAACGTGCACGTCGCAATACACACGTTATGCGGGTGGAATTGTGATAACATTACAACAGTTCTCGATGTAACCCACAAAAGAACATATATACAACAATGACTCACCGAGTCAAGAGCAAAGATACATTACAAAGATCTAAATAACAACAGAAGCGAAATAGTATCCGGCTACGAATAAGAATACAAATGTGGACTAAGAGTCATGAAGATAAACGAAGGCACCATATCCCTGCCCAAGCCGGAGGGATTACCAAACTAACGTCGTCTGACTTCAAACCTGTCGGCTGCATTGGAATAGCAGCCCCGAAGGGGTCAGTACTATAAACATTACTAGCAAGGAATACTCACAAGATATCAAAGCTGAAGTTCCGGGAAAAGAGGGTTAGCGATTGAACAGGCCCGGGCTAATGGGTGTGCAGAGTGTACCGGCCGAACAGGGCCCATAATTGGGGGGGGGGGGGGGGCATTTATCCTGCCGACCGCAGCCTCAGTTCTGCACAGAGGCAACAGGTTCATATGCGTAGCCGGCCGATCGAACTTGCTGCGGCCATTTTTGTTGGGGAAAAAGTGAAACGTTTTGGAGTTGGTTCGATCGCAAGACTTTCAAGTAAATGATTAGACCGACGAGCCAACCGCGCTAGCTACCGTTTGTGTAAAAATTGCAGGTTTATGCTTTAAATGCAACATTATAATTGATGGCGATAACAAGGAGAGGCCCTAATTAAAATTTTGTACATGGCCCCAAATTTTGCCGGCCCGGCCCTACGATTGAAGTGGCGGCAAGCAGCTCTAACAACTGATAGAGACACGCTACAACTTTCGACTAAAAGAGACAAGGTAAGAGAGCGTACAAGGAACCAACGATATACTAACACCAAACATAACCCAGCTAATTCCTTACCAGCCCGTTTAAATGACGAGTACTAAGCCCAAAGGCACTCACACAGTTGACAAATTTTATGAGTTATTTATTCATGTAATCTATCTTACTAGTCAAGTTATAATTATAAGGTGCAACTTGTTTATGATCTTTTAGCCAACGCATTTCACCAAGTCGTACATAACCACGGACACGGCTTTTCGAAAAGATTTCACCCTGCAGGGATGCACCAATGAACCAACACGCATCGAAACACTCGCTTATAAGTGTATCGGTGGAGCGTTCGACGCAACACTTCCCTCTCTATAAACAAGTCCAGGTAGCTACCTAGCTAGATTGGATCCGCCTTGAAAGTCCGGCCGAAGCTCCGAGGCGGACCTAGCCGATGTGAGAACGGCTTCGGGAGAAACACTCATACGATTGCCCTCCGTCCACATGCGGTTAACGCCCGGTCCGCAAGCCCTGCCGTAAAGTAACCATGTAACTATCATCATCATACCTGCTCATCAATATCGTCGTACGCGCGCAAATGGAAACACCCAAACTACTTGTGGCACCTGGACAAGTTTGAGGATCTGGTAATAGGTTGCGGGGAGCCCCATATAAAACTCCCACATATGGTTAGTGCGCTCAGTCTTGGATCAGCGGAAAAGAACTCGGGTGCTAGGCGACACTAGCAGAACAAAACACCACGATTGGCCTTCCGCCGGTGTCTTATCTTCATTAATTATTCCCATCGCAACAGAAATTAAAGATTATCATTTTAGTTGAGCCTAGCTATCATATTAAAAACAAGACTATATAAAGAGATAACAGGACTCAAGCAAAGCACCTAAGCATGCACTATGACTCGCAAGGCTAACAAGGTAAACAAACAACAGGTTGATAGGATGTGGAGGGTGTGGCTTATCATGGCAGCAAGGTAAACATGTAGATAGGATCGAAACACAAGCATCGTAACATAAGGCTAGCAAGTAACAAAAGATAGGAGTAAGAGACAGAAACCAAGCGTGGATAGCAAGTGAGTATAACTTGCCTGCAATCCGGTAGAGGTAGCAGAACCTGTCGTTGCTCACATCAACTCAACGTCATATTTCCGAAGAAGCAACGAACACTGGGCAACGGGACAGGTGCATTTTACTCTACAGCAAAAGAACCGGCATGTGGATGACATGTATGCATGACAAATTAAATGTGATCCAATTTTATCCCTAACACATGGCAAATCATTTTAAATAAGATCGGTGCACAATATAAATGCACCGGACAAACCCCGTAATTAAATTAGTTGATTTAATTCGACTAAATGAATAAAGGTGCGATGTTAATTAATTATGCATGATTTGAGATAAGATACGCATATAGGTATATAGGGATAGGGTTGGGGTCACACATCGGATCAGGGGTCTTCGAATTCGAAGTGGAAGTAGCTGACATCGTCGAAGTAGTCGCAGTAGTCATTCCGTCCGCAGTCGAGGTAGTCGACGTCGGTGAAGTAGTCGTACTCGGGTCGTCATCGTACGGGCACCGGTAGTCATCGTGGTGGCGGACCTTGGTGTTCCGGGCTTCGGGGTCGACGCCGGTTTTCACGATGTCGGGGTACTCGGTCTCCGAGGTACACGGCGGTCGTCGTATCGGACTTGTTGTATCCACATCGGTCGGGTCTTCGGCTTCACGGCACGCACGAAGTCCGCCGGCACAAGCGGACATCGAGGCGGAGAACTTGGCGGTTCCGATGTCGGGAAAAATCTTGGCGTTCCGGTGCGCGGCATCGGGAAGACCTTGCGTCGGGAACGGGAACACGACAGGAAAACGGGAGACGCCGGGGACGAGAAACACGACACGACAGCCAGGACACGGCGCCAGAGACACGGGCAGCACGTCACGGAGACGGAAACGGCACGGGACAGCAGGGAGGATGCCCGTCTGGGGACTGTTCGGACGAGAAAAAGGCCGGAGCCTGTGCGGGCGCTGGCGAGGCGGTGTAGCACGACGGCCATGGGGACGAGCAGGAGAGGCGGCCGCGGGAGGAAGAGGAGGACGACGCCACAGCAGGAACGAGCTGACGCGGGGCACTCGAGGGAGTGGGAGCGCGAACGAGGTCGGCGTCGAGGGGGCGACGGAGCGCAGGGCGGAGGAGAGAGGGAGGGGCAGGGCAGCGTAGCTGGCCGGAGGGAGGTGGCCGGGAGGCGAGGTCGACTGGTGGTGGTGGTGCAGGGGGGGAGAGCAAGGGAGCTCGGGATGGGGAAGAGAGGAGAGAGAAAGGAGAGAGAAAAAGGATAAGGTCAGGGACCTAAAAGAAAATTTCTGGGGACTTGGTTGTGAGGTGGAAGGGCACAGTTACAAAAAGAGAAAAGAGGGAGAGGGTGGCTGCTAGAGGCAGGGGGTAGGAATAGAAAAGGACCAAGGAGAAACCCTAGGGTTTGGAGGTTAGGTAGGCTTGGGCCGGTTTGGGCTACTCTCTCTCAATTCTCAAAACATTTTCTTTTGCAAAACAATTTTGGCAATTAATTTTTGAAAATGGAGACGACGGTCTCGGTAAAACTTTTCCGACAATTTTAGCAAAATAAAATAGGGTTTATTAAAAATAGTTTTTGTTGCAAAAAAATATGTGATGCGCATGATGTTGATGTCATGATGATGCAAAAAGAAAAACAAACAAATTCTAATTTGGGGAAAAACCCCGGGACATTACACGTGGGATCGGTGGTTCAGGTACGGGTCCGTGGGAAACCCCTGGCCGGCTGATCCAGCCCTGGCAGTGCCGACGCCCAATGGCGTCGCTTTCCTCCTTAGAGGTGTAGTTGTGGACCCTACCTCACACCCCCTCCCGAGCGAATGCTCAAAATCCGTTGTGGATTGGGCGGCGTCGTCGCTATTCGCGTCGTGTTCTACTTGGAGACGTTGTTTGGGGATGTTGTGGTCTCGGCTTCTCGGGTGAGTGGTGTCTTTGGTACGGTGGTGTGGTTCCAGCGACGGTGGCATTTGTTTTCTATCCGGCAGGTCCGACGTCTTCTTTGGTGGTGCCATTCGAGCGGCGATGCGTGGCTCTGCCTCAGCGGGTCGACGCCTTCAATCCAGGGCGGAAGGGGACATGGTTCTCCTTCCTGGTGGCAAGGACATGGTTGTGGAGGCGTCAGCATCGGGTCGAATTTTCTTTGTCGTCAATTTGGGTTCTATGAGCACTTGTTCTTCAATATTTTTCAGAGAACACAATTGTGGGGCCTGCTGAGCCTAATATCGGAAGCACACATCTCAGCCATAAGATGAAATTATATCGGTTCCTCTCCTAATACTAGTAGAAGTACCGTAAAAGACACCATGTGTGACAAATATGCAAACCAGATTGAATCAAATGCATCGATTGATTCGTGGAAAATTCTAACTTTGCACAATGCATGTGCTTCCGTGTAGAGATATATATACAATATTTTTTTAGTGAAATTTAGAGATACGAGACATCCAATTAATTGAGAACCAATCTTTGGCTGGATGGTTAGGAGAGTGGTTGTATTCCCAGCCTAGCAGAGTTCAAACCCCGGGTTTGACATGGTATTTCTCATATTAGTCGGAATATTCTTCATTGCCGGGCGACGTTCCCGTCGATAGCGAGTAGCCTGTGGGACTTCGTCAATCTCAAGTTCTCAACACCTGATCCGCCGACTCAGTATATCGGAGGTACTCATAGATGTAGCGTATGCGTGCGTGCATTCATATGGGTGAGTGTAGACATGTGTATGTGAACACGTGTGTTGTACACTTGTATTGTGTTTCGTAAAAAAGGACATATCCATTAATTAGGTCACTGGCCCACCACATAAAATCCGGGCCATTGGGTCAGCCCCAAACGAGAGCCGGTGAAGCCAGGACTCATTTACACATATATAGATTTTTATTTCACCTAAAAAATATACTTCCTCTGATCCGAAAAATCTGTTGGGAGTGTATTGACAAGTTGTACGGATCAGAGGGAGTATATTTTTACTAGCTATCAAAAAAAAAAAAACACTATCCAATGAATCAACCTTTCAACTTAAAACAAACTGTATCAAATAGCCTAGGTCTATCGACGTCAATTCCAACTCAGTCACCGCGAACTGCACCACGTATTCCCCTCAATCCACATAGGCGCGCGGCTCCGCGTGTACCTTGACTCACTAAACCATGCGACGTCGGATCACAGACTCACAACCTCAGCCCCCTATCCTTTTTGTCGCTGCGCTGGCTACTTGCCAACACCGACTCGCTGCCGCCATACCGAGATAGCTGTCTACACCATGAGGTCCAAACCAAATGAGGTCCTGGTAATCAGTTAGTGCTGTCGAAGCAGCAAGATGAGAAGGCACGAGGTGTGTGTTGCTGAGTCGTTGATGACACGAGGGACAAAGAAGATGAGCCAAGGAACAATATTGCCCACTGATGGGACAGCCGACAATAAACAATGCTTCATAGAGGCCATGGCAGATTAGGAGAAAGGGCCAACCCAACAAGCCCCTGATGATCGCATAGAACAGGTCCAAGAAAGCCCAAGATCGTCTCATTCCCATCCTCATGTAAACTACCTGTATACTTTCTACCTCTCTCCTGATGCCTACCATACCCATCAAGTGGCTAGGCTCATGCGTTTGCTAGTGAAAAGCAGAAAGAAAACAACAATAAATCAATCGGTACTAGTTCTAAAAAGTCGTTTTGGAAGGGAGGTTGTGTATATATGCATGCGGCAGTTCATCTTTAGAATTCCGGTAATAAATATGAGAGATTTGATGGCCTGGAGAACATGGATCATGTACAAATATTAGTTGAAGAGAGTTATTCCTATATTGCGGCTTAGAGTTAAGATGCACAAGCACGCATGTGATGTTCTGCAACAAGATGATCCGATGAGACGGAGAATTAGGCGATTCTATCAATGGAGAACTATGGGGTTTTGGTGAGAAAGGTTCAGAACGGTAAGGCACTAAGGCACATGGGAGAAGAGGGGGGCAGTCTGTTTTGACCGGAATAAATGGTAGAAACACCCATATCGAACATGCCTCTCTCTCTCTCTCTCTCTCTCTCTCTCTCTCTCTCTCTCTCTCTCTCTCTCTCTCTCTCTCTCTCTCTTCTCTCTCTCTCTCTCTCTCTCTCTCTCTCTCTCTCTCTCTCTCTCTCTCTCTCTCTCTCTCTCTCATAAGGTAGGCAATTAACTCTATGAAGAAAAAACCCTCCCCCCCACCCCTGGAAATGGCCCACAGTCAAACACTTAATTATGGCAAAAAAAAAAGTAAATAGAGAAGCATGGACTTCATAGATCCTCATTTCATACCATTCTTTTGTAATTAAACGTTTTTTGTGCATATGTGAGAATTCAAAATTGTAACAAAAACGACCATTTTGCTCAACGCCACTACTTGCAGCATTGAACTTGGCTATGTTAGCGCCAGAAAATTCTAGGGTCAATTTCACAATCCTAGCGTTTAATTGTCACAACTCAGCATAGCGGTCCAAGATGTTGATCCCTTTCAATAATACACTACTCCAACACTCCTCAACCATCAAAACACGATCGATTTTCAACAAAAACCGTGCCAACTCAATATTAAGAACACTCATCGTGGCCTTTTTCCATCGTGTCCATCAATCTTGCATCAAACCACTATTGTTGAATTATTGGATCTTAGTGGTATGTTGCTCCCTAGTAGTGATGGAGGAAGACAACATCGCACAATCTTAAAACCTCTTAGAATTTGATATGTTGTCAGTCTCCACACTATGCTTGCATGACACAAACAACTATGTTCTTTTGTTCAGATGTACATAACTAAATTTTCTCATAAAAGACACTATATATGATATTTTGTATCATAATATGATACTAATACCATTTATCTCTTCCTCAATTGTGGGGTCACTTAAGCATGATCCAAAAACATTGAACTCGTGAATGTACGAGACGGTTAGTCCATGACGACCATGTTTATCTTGCATCGACACGAGTTTTGTCGATGGCCCAACAAACATGTGTTTGTCTATCCATGAATCAATCGAGATTTTCTAGTTCTAACTGATGATCATGACACATTAGCATCGCTCCTTTAACAAATACAATAACCGGAGGTGTTGGATATATAGACGTGCAACCTGATCGATTCAAAATGACCATCTGTCAAAGACATGAAAATATATATCAAAAATGCTATTATTATATTGGCTACAATTGCTACGATGGGAATTCATGGTTGAGATCTTGCATTAGAGAATGAAAAGTTAAAACTGATCTATATTATGTGGAAAAAACTGAAGAATTTGTCGTTTGCTTCTTATTTTCGACTAATTTAAATTGAGGATCCTCCGTTTCACTAGATGGGTAAGAAGGTTTAAACTTGTAAACCACTTGCTTATTTTTTTCCTTCTTATATTCATCTCCATCACCGCACTCTTGTGTCTCCTCTCACTTTCATCTTCCACTGGTACCTCAATACTTCTTCACTGGTATCGTCTGAGCCAAACACATATGCATGTTGTGTTGCTTTCTTCTTGCCATTGTCAAACATTTCAACACCCTCGGAATCATCCACATTCTCTGCATAAATGTCATCATCTTGTGCCAAATCATAATCACTATCATGCCAAGAAGGTACCCCATCCGAGTCACACTAAAATTATTCTTCCTCTGAATTTTCAGACTTACTTGTCTCTTTGATGAGCATAACTTCAGGGAGCGGACGGTTCCATCATAAGCAATATCATCCACCTGCTCTTGTTGAATTTGTTTCCCATGATTCACAAAAAAACATGTACTTTGCTCTCCATACATATTTTGGCATCATATCACAATCGTTTTAAAATTAATTAGGATCAGGTCATCAAGTGGATCCCCTTGTGGACACCAGAAAACTAGCTCCAACTCATAACATGGATAGCCAGTTCTAGCATATAGTTTATAATATCATTTCCGAAGGTAGTTTTGTACAAATTTCAAACCAAGCCAAAATATCATCCAAATACCTAACATTCAGTCTGGATCTCAGGAAAAAATTCACCATGCTGCATTTTAACACTGAATTTAGTGGGCTGCAGACCTATATTGCACAATCTGTACATAATCAGAGCATGCACGTGATAAACCCTAAACAGACACCAGCAAATTCAGAAATTTACCCCTACTCTACTCCAAACCGACACCTAACCACTAATTACATAAGAAGCCATTATCAATATCACGTGCATCTGAATGCAACTGTGATCATCAATATCACGGCGGAGCGAAACCCTAGCATGGTTTGCGAAATTGAACTTACCAGGAGTGAGGTTTCAAGCGCATCGAGCCTGAGTTGCGGAAGATTAGCCTCCATCATCGTCTGCATTGGTGGTTGTGTTGACGAGAATATCACACCGACCGAACCGCCATAAGGTGTCGCAACCTCCTTCATCGTCTTGATTACGTGGAGGACGAAACAGAACGAGACCAATCAGGTGCATCTGTAAGAAAAATGAAACATAAGGTGTTTCCTGTAAAAAAAAAAAGGGCCGCCCATAGCCCCGACGTGACTGTGGGTGACCAGGTAGCCGGTCCTTCAACCATGTGGCCCACTGGTGACCAAAATTCACCTCCATCACAAGTATAGCGATGGGTTTGTTCGTTTTTTTAGTTCATTTAATTAAGACCATCTACTATGTGTGCTAAAATAGGTTCAGTGGGTCTATTGTATCGATTCAATATATAATTGGACATCGATTTATCTTGTTGACATGAAAATTGATGCCTCGTGTTGGTTCAACTCATGGCAATACAAGATGAAGTTTCTACGTGCAACGGCTCGTTCGACTCATGGCAATAAAAAATGAAGTTTCTACGTGCATGGCTCGTTCACACGAAGGAATAAAGAGTGGAAAGGAGAGCTTTTTCCCCAACAAGGTCCCATGGTTGCAGTTCGGTGCGGCTCAATATATTTTAACCAATTGTCTAGCTATTTAAGTCTCACCACCGTCTGCATTGAATCGATACCACATAGTGGATGGTCTAAGTTTTCTTTTTTTGAGTAAAGGGGTCTCCCCTGATTTCTATTAACAGAAACCATCAGATTCTTACAATAGGTGGATGGTCTAAGTGCACCCACCACACAAGTTCTGAGACCATTAGTGCCATTTTGTCACGTTCTGTGGACATAGCATAACAATATATGCGTCGGTTGTCGAGACCTTGGATTAGAGGCGCTGGTAAAAGTCAATCTACAATATGTGGACAAAACCAAACGATTCGATATTGTTTGTTATATGTAGCAAAGGGCCGACGCAAGAACATGTTGATCCACACAAAACACCGAACAAACCAAGGATGAAAAACAATCGTGCTGGCCGAACTTTCTACATCGGACGGGACAACTACTGCGGGTTTATCGGATCTACACCCGTACCCTGCCCCCCGAAAGCGACGGACGACAACATCGCAGCAGTCTGAAACCTCACAAAATTCATGTTTTCATCAGTCCGTCGCACCCCGCGTGACGGACACAAACAACTGCCTTGTTTTGCTCCGACTGCAACTTGCAAACGGTACCGTTTCGTAGTAGCTATACTACTCGATCCAAGTGCAAGGGTGATCACGATCACCAACCAAGTCGATCTTAACATACGCCTACAATCGACGAATCTCAAAATTTCTACTCACTAAAGCACACATGCTCGTGTAAATGTGAGCACCCAAATCTATAGCTAAGTAGGTGCAATCGTGCCTCTCCGTAGCTTCGTACCTCCACCTCTCCCACCCCACTACCAGCTGCTTCTCACATTAATTTTTCCTTGTATAGAACAGTGTTAGAATTTCACTTCTGCAGCACCATCACGTACGGCCCCTTTGTTTCTTTCCTGAATGTGCCTTTTTCCGGTCACGTTATACTAAGATGGATGTAGTCACTTCAGAAATCACTTCAACACTAAGTGTATTCTTAGTCAGCCGCAAGCATGCTCATGAATCCAACGACCGATTTGTCTTGTATCCAGCCCAAAAGTAAGGGTATATAACGTCATAGAGAATCTCTGGATTAACTGCAGATCTTAATAGACAAGACAAGCAAGCATTGGATGATTTGCCAGTCACAGCTACTGAATGCACTCGTGCTTGGCACATTTCTGATTCGGTAGCGTGTCTCTGTTAGGAGTATGATCTATCACTAGTGCCATCTACATATCATTAGGTGCCTCAGAACCTGAAAGTGTATCAAACTATCAGTGCATGTAACTGGCGACCTACCTCTGAAAGGGATGTAGAGAGATGAAGTTCATGTCCAAGTATTTCCCCATGAAAAAGGACGCGTTATTTTCAGACTTGATGATACCCGCAGGCATGACTCAT
Organism: Puccinellia tenuiflora; assembly: GCA_012064385.1. Classification (NCBI taxonomy): domain Eukaryota; kingdom Viridiplantae; phylum Streptophyta; class Magnoliopsida; order Poales; family Poaceae; genus Puccinellia; species Puccinellia tenuiflora. Next base: position 16,423 of record QRDG01002502.1, read on the forward strand.
CAGTAAAGGTACGTCGACTGGTGAAGTAGTATGGAAGAGAGCGACATCTTGCAGGCCTCTACCAGACAACCAGGCATTCAGCATGTCACTATGAGCCGTGGTGCTGTTCTGAGCTCAGTTTGGTAACTTGCTCCAATTGAATAATTTCATAACCACTGTGAAAATTTCAACCACAAAATCGACATATTTTGACCTGTGCAAAAAGAGAAAAAATTTCAGATTTGTGGTTGAAATTTTTCACAGTGGTAGATCATAGTATTATCTACGTGCATATTATTTTCAGAATTTTTTGAACCAAAAATTTGCGAATTCAAAATTTTTTGGAATACCGGGCTCCCTGAAGCCCGGGCTCCATATCGCCGCACTCGAAGTTAACTCCCTATACAAAAGATGTCTATCAGAGTAGCTGTACCAGTATATACTGAATGTGTTAACTGTAGTATTGTATATGAAAGGAGGTGTCAAAGGTGGGTGGTAAAACATCACGAAACATTCTGCAAAAATTTGGAGACACACACATATGAGTTGTTCACACTCGTGAATTTTTTCGAAATGAAAAAAAAATTGTGCTCTGTACAAAAAAGACAAACTGAGTGGTCAAAATTGATCTAAAAACACATTTTTGAAAACACTGATTTTGTCTTTTTTGCACAGAGCGCAGGGGATGTCTTTTCATTCCGAAAACATTTACGAGTGTGAACAACTCATATATGTGTGTCTCCAATTTTTTTCAGAATTTTTCATAATGTTTTACTATTTGTTTATTATTTCGAAAAAAACTGGAGCATGTGAGCTCGGGTGCCATTGTGAATTTCCGGGTGTCAAATATCTTTGTACTTCCAAATAGGGGATGTTCATCATGGCATTTGACTGGCATGTAAAGGATGCAAAACAGGATTTCGAACATCATAGGACAATTTACTCATTGCAAAGTACACACATTGTTGGTCCATATCATAATATCCCTAACATGAACACATGAGGTGGAATATTTCTAATCAGTGCACACTTCTTAGGTATGAGTTTATTTAAGGGAGTTGTGTCTAAGTCTCAATAAATCGAGATTTAACTAATTCTAAGACAATTTACAAATTTATTCATACATCCCTAAAATAATGTTCACAGTGATGTAATATTTTTTTTCACTTAGTGCAGAAAATGCATTGTTTGTTCTCAACGTTCAAATTAAACAATGTAAATTGTTGCACGGATTTCAATGTTGCCGACCGGCCTGTGGTGAGATTTATAAGGACAAACACCTCTTTGAGTGAAACGCTAGTCAGTCCTGCCTTCCTTGACAGCCCAGCTGGGGTCATGAAAAGCCTAAAACTATACTCCATCTAACTAATCCGGATGATGGTTATGTACAGTGTTGCATAATGGTTTGGTCCATTACGGTGTAATCCTTACACTAATGTGCTGTGTCATGCATGCTGGTGCTGCATCAGTCATTGGCTGAAGTAAAATGTTCTTTAAAAAAGAAAGATTGAGAATATCTGGACTACTAGAGTGGTCCTGGAATTGATCAAAGGAAAGGTGTAGGAGAGTTAACTAACTGTAACTTGTACACTTGTAGGATGTTCATCAGGTTTAAAAGAAGCAGTAGCTCGTTAGGCATTGCGTGTAATCCATGGCAATGCTTCGTGCTGTCATAATCACTTCTCCATGGCCACAAGTTATTCCAAAAGCTCTTCTTCCCCTGAACTGAAACAAGCCTCCGATAGGGCCGGCTTCCCCTTGAAGTTTTCATAGGGTTCAGTTCACCTTCTCTTTCCCCTCTGTAAAGACATACCTACATACACTTAGCTCTCAATCTCTCAATCAGAATCACTGGAAAGATTGGGCTCTATCAGCTCGTGAAAGCAATAATGTGGCATCAAATTTGGTGAGAAAGTTTCTGGAAAATATCGCTGCTAACTGTTGATCTGACTTACAGGCAATAGAATGCACCAAACTTACTAGAATATCATGCCTCCAATTAAGCTAACCAACACCTTACTAAAACAATTTAGTGGCTTGTAATGACAACGGTCCACGCACTCAGCCGAGGCTGTCGGTGAGCTCGACGACGAGAGCCAGGAACCAATAGCCAACGACACTGACATGGCAAGGGCCTAACTACCCTAGCATTTTTCATGAGCTCAGTCGATGCCGACACGCTGTCGTTAATTGCAAACAGAAAATAAAGGGAAGAAGCTTCATCCATGAACAGGACAACAGGTACGGCATCCCCTTCACCTAGAGTGAATCATGCACCTGCAATTCTACTTGTGTGCTTAACGTAACATGTTCATTTACTTTGTGCAGATTACATGTAACATCTGTGAACTGTGCAGTGCAAGGTGTACTACATAGCACATGGTATGGGGAGTGGGGAGGGTACTACCAAGATGATGCGGCAGAGCTGGAGCGGAAGGGAAAGTGCAGGCAGGGGGTGCCCAAACTTCCCGCGAGTTGTCCGTGGCGGCGGTTTAATGTGGGTGCATGTACTGAATGGATGGGAAACTGTATCTACCATCCATGGTGGTGAGTGGTGACAGAGCATAGAGGGAGCTAGAAAGTGTGAAGAACCTTGGCAAACAGGCGGCCTTGTGATCCGGCCTGCCTGCCTTGTGTAAAAATATTTATATTATCTAAACAAAACTCATATATTATAGAAGATTTTCATAGAAAACGAGTACAACCTTTTTTGTTGGCAATTGACGCACCTAGCCATATAATCCCTTTGTCTATAATTATCATGCTTTCTAAGTTAATTCCACATCAAACATTACAAAGTTTGAGCAAGTATATACGAAAATATCAACATCTATAAAACTAAATCCATATACATGAAAATATATTGATAATTCTAATAATATTGATTTTAAATTGAAGATGTTGATATTTTTCCCTTATATTTGGTCAAACTTAATGACAATTGACTTTGACTAAACCCATAATACGCAGAGTAAAAAAAAGATAGAGTATTATTGATTACTCAATAGTGTAAAGAAAAACCAAGCATTCATTCCGAACAAGTCGACTAACAAAAAATAAAGGAAAACCCGAGGCAATCTAGATCCGCCTCACGACGGTACCAATCCGATCCTACCATCAAACTTATGATATGTTATGGAACAACCTAAAAGTACAGTACTCTCTCATGCGGAAATGTTGACGAGTCCGACCAAAGGTCGAATTTAGTATTTTCATATCGGAACTGGAGCTTTCACCCAATACCTTAAACAAGGGCACGACACACACGCATCGACATTGCCTGATCTAGCACGAAAACGAGGCCATGTGTTATGAACGTGGTAAGTGTGATATTATTATTGCCCTAAGGCTGGTACGAGATGTAGCTACACAGATGAGGTGCACTGCCCGACTGCCGCACAACAAGAGGAGAGAAAAATCTTTGGGAGGGATAATTGAGACTATGGCTAGGCATTATATATCAGCTTATAAACTTGGAAGCTACGCCGAACTAATAAACTTGAAAATAACTAACTTGAAATCAAGAAATATCTCTAAGAGATCTAAACTTCTAAAAATAACTAGAGACAGTTATCCCCCTATGTCTCTGCCATGGACCTCTCCTTGATGACCTTACTATGTGCCCCATATAACATCTCTCCTATCCTTTTTAAACAGCTCTTCCTCGAGCTAGACTAATAAAAAAAGATACACCATGTTACCAGGCCATAAACGAATACAAGGTATTACACCAACTTAACCATCAAAACATGGCATCATCTTGCTGTCACAAACCCAATCAAACAAATAGTAGTTGACAAACTTGGAGCACTTAGAGCTTCTCGTATGCGCTCTAATCGACTCAGTTTTTTTTGGATTAGAAGTGTATCCCATTTTATATCTTCATATCATAGAATCCACAAATTCTACCCTGCATTTTTGGCAAAATCTTGAAAATCGTCCTCTGGTGGACGAAGGATACGACCACTTCTATTATGCATATAAAACAACATTTTCGTTCTCTTGGTGGGCATCAGTACAACAATGTCTTAGAGGCCCAGCACATATTGACAAGGTAAGGAACTCTTAAAATTGTTGAGAAAGTTATAGTGAAATCTTGCTTGTTTTGAAAGAAAATACGTTGTCGTAGTTATGCATGTAGAACTTATATTCAGAGAACTTGTGCGCTTCTTTTCGATTAGCTACGGATGTCGTAGGTGTAGCTCCATGGAATTGTATTGTAGTTTTGGCCTTGTGGGTTGTAGGTGGTGGCCCGCTGTAGTGCGGGATGTAGGATTCTCGACACTGCGTTGTGGTCATGGCAAGGGGTGAAAGTCGAAGAGGCAACCCTAAAAGGTAGTGATGATGGGTTCCTTGGCTTGCAATTGTTTTGATGGATGTCGCGGTACGGTTCTTAGGCTATGGCAGACAGGGATTTGGTTACCGGTAAAAATACCACGGTTACCGGCCGGTAACCGGATTTATCGGTCCCCTCCGAGAAATGAGTTTATCGGTTGAAAAACATCGGTCTATTCGAATTTGAGCCGAATTCATCTTCCCAAAATATAATTTTGATTTTTTTTGACGTTTTATATTTAAATTTCAAATTTTGTTTGAGAATCTCACCCGGTAACCGACCAGTAATTGATGGCAGATCGGTATAGAGTCTCGGAGTAAGGTTTTCCACCTTAGATTTATCTCGTTGCCTCCTGAGATTTGTTTTCAATCCGGTAACCAAATCCTTGATGGCAGATCGGTATAGAGTCTCGGAGTAAGGTTTTCCACCTTCAATAAATTAAGTGTGTCCCTCAGCCACTTCATAAGTGTTTTTTCCTCCCTGTTGTAGTAGCGGTGGTGGTGACTTGAGTAAGTAGTTCGGTTTTGTGTGAGTTTGTCATTGTTCGCCTCTATCTGAGTTGTCTTTCATCTTCTTTCGTGGGGTAGGGAGGGGGATTTCCTTGTGCCTCTTAGGCATGTTACACGGGATCTAGCATGTTTGGTGGTTGTAGGGGCCTGACATTGTTAGTTGGGGATCTCCTCCTACGACCCTTTTCTCTAAGGCGTCAACATTTTTTGGAAACACCAAAGAGAGTAGAACATGCACTCACATCTAGAACTCCGTCCCCTCGTTTTTTTTTTCAAAAACACAAATAAAATGACACTCCCTCGTTTGAAATCTAAGGTGCACACACTTTTCACGATTTAAATTTGACCATGAATTTAACCAATTAAATGTGGGTTATGTGTCACAAAAATGACTCATTTAAGTTGTATTCGAAAGAAGTTTATACTTATCTATTATTGGTCTAATTTAAAGTCAATGTTAAATCTCAAAATCTTTTTTTTTTGAGAAAAAATCTAAAAACCTTGTACACCATATATTTTCAGAACGAAGGAAGCAATAATCAACATAGTGTGCTGCAGCAGGAAGGTGGCCGTGGCAGCAAGCGAACACAATCCAAATAGAGCGGCATCTATCATTCTGCTCAGCGCTGACCAAACTGGTTAACTGAACATTTCCGGCTGGGCCGGGGAAGAAGCGAATACCCTGTCAGATTATAAAGCCACCGTGACGCCATTGTCAGCGCTCGTCACCTTCCAACGGATCCACTGACGGGTCACGTACTGCCATTGTTAATTGGATTCTGTGCGATGCGCCGGCACGTGTGTGTATAAAACGGCGAGCGAGCGAGCGATCGAGAACGAACCTGCCCGGCCGGCTCACAGGTGAGAGGAACGAACCACCTCTTGTGTCTTTTCTTTCTACCCCGCGCCACTGGAGAGCAAGCGCCGACAGAGGACTGAGGAGAGGCCGTGGTTTAGTCGACTGCGAGAATGGCGGCGGCGCCGTGGTTGGTGGCGGTGACGATGATCGTGTTGGCGGCGGCGGTGGTTGGGAGGCACTCGGCGGCGGAGGAGGATAGCGGGAAGCTGCGGCAGGGTTTCTACAAGCAGAGCTGCCCGCGTGCGGAGCAGATCGTGCGGCACTACGTGGAACAGCACGTCGCCCACACGCCGTCCGTCGCCGCCACCCTCCTCCGCACCCACTTCCACGACTGCTTCGTCAGGGTACGCACACGCACGTGCTTACTTGCCATGCCGAACCGTGCCTCGACGGCGATGATCGCCGGTGCCGTGCCGGCCGGTGTTCTGGATTCTGATGGAGCGCGCGTGCAATTAATGCAGGGGTGCGACGGGTCCGTGCTGCTGAACGGGACCAACGGCGGCGAGGCGGAGAGGGACGCGGCGCCGAACCTGACGCTGCGCGGGTTCGCGTTCCTGGACCGCGTCAAGGCCGTGGTCGAGCAGGAGTGCCCCGGCGTCGTCTCCTGCGCCGACGTCCTCGCGCTCGCCGCCCGCGACGCCGTCGGAGCCATCGTAAGTCCACTCTCGACTCGATCACACACATCACACGACATGCATCGATCGGCGACTGACGATGGCAGTGAAAATTCTGAAGGGCGGGCCGTTCTGGCGCGTGCCGACGGGGCGGCGCGACGGCAGGGTGTCGCTGAAGCAGGAGGCGCTGGACCAGATCCCGGGGCCGACCATGAACTTCACCGGCCTCCTCGCCTCCTTCCGGAGCAAGGGCCTCAAGCTCCCCGATCTCGTCTGGCTCTCAGGTAACATAATCAAAACACCTGGTAAATTAACTTTCATCAGTGGCGACAGGCTTCATTAATTAGTCGGCATGGCAAGATATCTTTCTGTGTGTTCTCTTTTTTGCAAGTGCATTAATTGGCGCGCCACCGACACACGGTTGAGTAGTGAGAGGACTAGATCGATAGCTTTGGCCGAAATCGTGCTTTTTTTTTCTTTCCTGGCGGCAGCTACGACAAGCTAGCTTCTATACTACCCACTAAGGTCACATACTCACATGACATGACAAGACCAACGCTGTTGTTGCTGAAACGGGTGGCTCCAGGATAAGAGAAAAAGGAAAGGGAACCACAAGGCTTTGCTATGTGTCGAACTGAACAAACATGCTACATCCCAGTAGAAATCTAGAACTGAATACACCATCTCAAACTGTTCATTGCAATGCAATGCAGTGTAGCACGCACATTATGTTTGTGTTCAGACTTTTAGCGCTGTAGGCTGCACGTACAGCCGTAAATAATGTTGACACGCTAAGTCGCTAACTACGCTATAGTCTAGTGTATATTTAGCTTGGAAACGTTAAACCTGTCCAATGTGTGTTGAGGCAATGTGCTAACCAACTACATGTTAGAAATGACGGTACAGAGTTTAAGTACACACGAATTGACAAAGACATCTTGGACTCTAACTCCGTCACTGCTTATAAAGTACAGTACCAAGCCAACTAAGGTTATTGCTTCACATCTTTATGCAGTATGTAAATATTTATGGGCGACCTGTTTATGATGTAGACCAGCAGGCAAATCACATTGGTTTACTAAAATTCCAGCCTGTTTACATTGTTAACTTATAATAGAAAGTTTCATGTGTTCTTCAAATGACGCAACCTAATGCATAATTTTGCACTAATTTAGCATCAGTAATATTCTGAGCTTACTGAATTTTGCACATTACAACCGTACTTTTGCATACTTTTGCGCTAATTTTGCTACCACAAGCTTCTAGCTACTACCCACTCGATCACATGGCATTTTGACGTGACCAAACCAAAGCTCCTGTTGCTGAAACGGATGGCTCCAAGATAAAGGGAAAAAGAAAGTGAACCACAAAGTTGCCATGTGTCGAACTGAACAAACAAGCTAATTAAGCTCCCAGTAAAAATCTAGAACTGAACTTTCTCACGCTGTCTACAAATATAGGTCTCCTGGGATAACATAGGTTAACTTTGACCACTGTTATTTTGATAAGATGCGAAACTATGTATAACTGGACCATATTATCTCATAGTGTCCTGCTCCTGCAGTGGAGGCTACAAAAAAGTAAGAAAAAAAAAACAGCCTCTGACAATGTACCGGACAGCTAAACTGAACATATAATTCTTATTAGGGGCATCAAGGTTACAACTTAGAACAGCTACTTAATCAACAAGAGGCTTTTTAACTCGACATTGGCCAATTTTACACGATATGTGTGTTTTTTTTTCAGACAAGATATTGTAGGACTGCAGAGGTATATAGGCGCTAACTACTCTGTATATTTTAACTTGGAAATTTGTCCTAATAAGGTATCCAGAATGTTAAACTGTTAGTGCAAGGGCCAAGGGGTTAACTTACATGAAAAGAAATGGAATGGACATTCCAGACAAGTGAAGTGATAAGCACATCTTGGCTTTCACTTTGTCCCAGGTGCGGGCGTTAAGGTCACAGATCTGCAACTTTTGTATGTACAAGTTAATGCGCTATCTGTTCCGATGTAGACCCTGCATGCCACTGCCCTGTCTGCTAACCATATTGGTTTATTAATTCCTACCAGCTTAATGTAGTATCACACGTGTTCTTTAAATGACACAACTGTATGCATACTTTTGCACTAATTTAACATTTGTAATAGTATCCCAAAAATCATTAGGTTCCTTGCAAACTTGACAATTCTACTCGTGCCGTTGCATAGTACATGAATAAACATTCTGAATTTTGCACCTGGATCTGACTCTGTTCACCTGAACATCACATCCCTGTTGCAGGGGCACACACCATCGGCATCGCCCACTGCGACTCCTTCAGCAAACGACTGTACAACTTCACCGGCCGCGGCGGGCCAGGCGACGAGGACCCGTCGCTGAACCCGATGTACGCGGCGAACCTGCGGCGGACCAAGTGCGCGACGCCGACGGACAACACCACCGTTGTGGAGATGGACCCCGGGAGCTTCCTCACCTTCGACCTCGGCTACTACCGCGGCCTGCTAAAACGACGGGGCCTGTTCCAGTCGGACGCCGCGCTGATCACGGACGCGGCGGCGCTGGCCGACGTCGAGAGCGTGGCCAGCGGCCCGCCGGAGGTGTTCTTCCAGCTGTTCGCGCGGTCTATGGTGAGGCTGGGCATGGTGGACGTCAAGACCGGCGGCGAGGGCGAGATCAGGCGGCACTGCGCCGTCGTCAACGGCTAGTGCTGCATTCGAAGTGCGTCTTCCGTGGCGCGTGGACGATCGTGTCTTATGTTCAGTTACTTTATTCCTGTGTAAATTATTTTTGTTTATTTTCTCTTCTTTTCTCTACCGCGTCTTTCAGTTTTGGGTCCAGTTGTAACTCATGATGGTGTTTGAGACAGTAGATACTACACAGATAAAAATAGTTATGCAAAAAAATTCACCAGAAAAATATATTGCTTTCGGCCTCTACGACACACACACACACACACACACACACACACACATACCTCGAAGTGCTTCTCCAAGGAATGATGCACCCCACTCTCACTTCTGCATCCATAAGATTTCACTACAAAGACACCTCCAAGTGTTTCGTCAAATGACGCACGCCACTCTCCACAAATGACGTATGCATCCATAAATGTTTTGAATATTTCAATGCGGATTATATATGGATTAAAACGATTAAACACACAAACATAAATATGTGTATATTCTTAGGATCCAAAAAAAAATGGAGCATGATATAATTCAGAACGTAGGAAATAGCAGACAGACTTGCCGCACAAGATTGACTATGCAACCTTTCTATCTAATCGCTTCAGCGGGATCTAAAACGGAAATCAACGAAGAATGAACGTGTGTTGGATTCTTCACCGGCTCCCACTCGTGTAAGAAACTCGGCCGAACGCCCTAGATCCGGGAAGCTAGTCACGACCACATCGTTGTTCCTGCAGAAGCTCGCCGCCATCCTCGATCTCCTCCGGCTGAGCTCACCCTAGTCACCCCCGACCGCCGTTCGTGCTCCCCAGTTATGATCTCCTCCGACCAAGCTTCATCACACCTGACCTCCTTCGGCAACAAGGCCTACTGCCTCGACCTCCTCTGGTTGCCATGTTTGTCCCCATCTCGTCCCAGCCTGGAGCTATGTCTGAGATCGTCACCTCGTCCAAGATCAAGGGAGTGCCCGAAAAAAATGCAAATTGAAGCATCCTCAAATTACCTGCCAGCTCGGCCTACTCTACTATGAGCGAAATCGGTCCAGCTTGCCAACCATCAAATAGTATGGTGCCCCTATGTTTGGTTTATATAACGAATGAAAATTCATATGGACTAATGTTTGCATTGATCGAGTTATACTTGAAGGATTTGTCCATAGGCCATGCGTGTTGGATTCAAGAAAATTATATGATGTCCAAGGTTTTATTGAAGGGTTTATCCAAAGAATAGTCAAGTGAGAGTTGACGCTATAACAAGCTAGTATGCCATGGAGAAGATGATTGAGCGAGCATTCACGTTTATTTTCAAGATATCATCTTAATGAAAAAATATAAAAGTTTATCGCGGACAAAGTGCAAATAGTAGATTCAATTTGATCAACACACAAAATATAGATGGTGTACCAAGTGAGATCAAGTGATGTCGTGGTATGGCAAGCAATTGTCCATATAGCTTTGTGAACTAACCCATTATTTATGTGTTTGGTATATCTATATGGGGATAGGTATCTTTCCACTCAAATTGTAGTATTTATACCGACCAAAGTGTTAAATGACACTTAACATATATTTATAAATTTCCAAAGAATTGAACAAACAAGACCATTTTCATGTTCTTGTTCTAATAAATTCGAATGAACCTATGATTTGGAGGTTCTGAAAATATAGAATGGCCTATATATAAGGAATCTATCATATACCTACCACCATTCATACCATTAACAAAAGTAAAGGACCGACATCAATGTAGCAACACGGTGTCGTCCTCGCACAATAGAAGTTTGCAGTTGGATGGAGCAGGTTCGATTTGGTGTTGTTTGAGGATGATAGGTGGGATCGGGCGAGTTGTACCACGTGCATGTGGGAGAACTTAGTATATATGAACACCATTGGGAACTACATATACAATGCTTGACGCTATCTACTCTTCACAATTCCTTCCTCGCGCCTATTAATTTCCCTCACGCCTTTCTCAGCTTTGCATTATAGCTAACTTTTTTTCTCTCCTTCTGCGTCAAGTTTGCTCTAGATGGTTTTAACATGTGCCATCTTTTCTTTAGTGATCTTCGTAGGAAACATATCTGTAGAGCCACTTTGTACTTGCTTCGTTGCAACTACCGATCCTGTAGAGAGACCCATATCAACCAAGCCTGATGGGGATATGCCTAGGCGAGACCTAGGATAAGTGTGGCACGAGCACTCGAGGAGAGTAGGACAATTGAGTGAGTAGTGAGAAGACTAGACTGATAGCTTTGGGCAAAATCGTGACTTTTTCCCCCGACCTGGCGGCAACCAGCTAGCTAGCCCGGCAGCTGCCACAAGCTTCAACTACCCACTAAGGTCACATGACATGACAAGATCAATGCTGTTGTTGCAGAAACGAGTGGCTTCAGGATAAGAAAAAAAAGGAAAGGAAACCACAATGCTTGCTATGTGTCGAACTGAACAAACATGCTAGATCCCAGTGGAAATCTAGTACTGAATACTCCATCTTGATATTTTAGATCAAAAACACTAGTGCTCTGAAACTGTTCATTGCAATGCAGTATTGCAGTGTAGCACGGACATCATATTTTGTTTTGTTCATATAGAGCTTAAAGCTTTTAGCGCTGTAGGCTGCATGCACAGTGGTAAATAAATTGACACGCTAAGTCGCCAACTACGCTATAGTCTACTAGATATTTAGCTTGGAAACGTTAAACCTGTCCAATCTGTTGAGGCAATGTGTTAACCAACCACATGTAAGAAATGACGGTACAGAGTTTAAGTCCACACGACTAAAGAGACATCTTGGACTCAACTCCGTCATTGCTTATAAAGTACAGTACCAACTAAGGTTATTGCTTCATATCTTTATGTAGTATGTAAATATTTATGGGCGACCTGTTCATGATGTAGCCAGCAGGCAAATCACATTGGTTTACTAATTCCAGCCTATTTACATTGTTAACTTATAATAAAAAGTTTCATGCGTTCTTCAAATGATGCAACCTAATTCATAACTTTGCACTAATTTAGCATCAGTAATATTCTGAACTTACTGAATTTTGCACATTACAACCGTACTTTTGCATACTTTCGCGCTAATTTTGCTACCACAAGCTTCTAGCTACTACCCACTCGATCACATTTCATTTTGACACGTGACCAGACCAATGCTCCTGTTGCTGAAACGGATGGCTCCAAGATAAAGAGAAAAAGAAAGTGAACCACAAAGTTTGCCATGTGTCGAAATGAACAAACAAGGGAATTAAGCTCCCGGTAGAAATCTAGAACTGAACTTCCTCACGCTGTCTACAAATATAGGTCTCCTGGGATAAACATAGTTGAACTTTGACCAGTGTTATTTTGATAAGATGTGAAACTATGTATAATTAATTGGACCAAATTATCTCATAGTGTCCTGCTCCTGCAGTGGTGGCTACAAAAAAGTAAGGAAGAAAACAGCCTCTGACTATGTAACGGACAGCTAAACTGAACATAGAATTTTTATTAGAGGCATCGAGGTTACAACTTAGAACAGCTACTCAATAAACAAGAGGCTTTTAACTCGACATTGGCCAATTTTACACGATATGTGTATTTTTTTCAGACAAGATATTGTAGGACTGCAGAGGTATATAGGCGCTAACTACTCTGTATATTTAACTTAGAAATTTGTCCTAATAAGGCATCCAGAATGTTAAACTGTTAGTGCAAGTGCCAAGGGGTTAACTTACATGAAAAGAAATGGAATGGACATTTCAGACAAGTGAAGTGACAAGCACATCTTGCCTTTCACTTTGTCACTGCCTGTTCGGGCGTTAAGGTCACAGATCTGCAACTTTTGTACTCACCACTGGGATAAGATTTCACTACAAAGACATCTCGAAGTGTTTCGACAAGTAATGACGTACGCCACTCTCCACAAATGACGTCCGCAACCATAAGACTTCAGTGCTGCTACTACCTCCCTTTTAAATTATAAAATGTTTTGGATATTTTAATGCGGATTATATATGGATTAAAACAAGCAAACACGCAACTTAAACGTGTGTATATACATAGGATACAAAAAAGATTGGACATGTTATAATTCAGAACGGAGGAAATAGCAGACAGACTTGCCGCACACGATTGACTATGCAACCTTTCAAGCTAAATGCTTCAGCGCGATCTCAAAAGGGAAATGAACGGAGAATTAGGGTGTGTTGGGTTCTACACCAGCTTCCATTCGTGTAAGAAACTTGCCCGAACGCCCTAGATCCGGGAAGCTAATCACGACCACATCGTTGTTCCTGCAGAAGCTCGCCGCTATCCTTGATCTCCTCCATCCGAGCTCACCCTAGTCACCCCCGCCTGCCGTTCATGCTCCCCAGCCATGATCTCCTCCAACCAAGCTTCATCACACTCGACCTCCTTCGGCAACAAGGCCTACTGGCTCGATCTCCTTTGGTTCACATGTTTGCCCCCATCCCGTCCCGGCCTGGAGCTATGTCTCAGTTCGTCACCTCGTCCGAGCTCAAGGGAGTGCCCGTAAGAAAATACAAATTGAAGCATCCTCACATTACCTGCCAGCTCGGCCTACTCTGCTATGAGCGAAATCGGTCCAGCTTGCCAACCATCCCAGTAGAAACAAAAATTGCGTGTCACCAGTGAAAAAGTATGGTGCCCCAAGTTAGGTTTATATAACGAATGAAAAAAATGGACTAATGTTTGCATTGATCGAGTTATACTTGAAGGATTTGAGCATAGGCTATGTTTAAAGACCATGTGATCGATGCAAGAAAATTATATGATGTCCAAGCTTTTATTGAAGGGTTTATCCGAAGAATGGTCAGGTGAGAGTTGAGGCTATAACAAGTATGCCATGAAGAAGAAGATTAAGCGAGCATTCACGTTTATTTTCAAGATATCATCTTAATGAAGAAAATATACAAATTTATTCTGGACAAAGTGAAAATAGTAGATTCAATTTGATCAACACACAAAATATTGATGATGTACCAAGTGAGATCAAGTGACCTCGTGGTATGGCAAGCAGTTGTCCATTTAGCTTTTTGAACTAACTCATGATTTTTGTGTTTGGTATATCTATATGGGGTTAGGTAGGTGTCTTTCCATTAAAATTGTAGTATTTATATCGACACTTAACAAATATTTATAAATGTCCCAAAAATTTAATAAACAAGACCATTTACATGTTCTTGTTCTAACAAATTCAAATGATCCTATGATTTGGAGGTTCTGAAAAAAAATGGCCTACATATAAGGAATCTATCATATACCTACCACCATTGATACCATTAAGAAGTAAAGGAGCAACACCAATGTAGCAACACAAAAGGAGTAGTGGTGTTGTCCTCACACAATAGAATTTTGCAGTTGGATGCAACAGGTTCGATTGATGTTGTTTGAGGATGACAGGTGGGACTGGGCAAGATGGAGTTGTACCACGTGCATGTGGGAGAACTTAGAATATATCTACACCATTGGGAACTACATAGCTACAACGCTTGACTCCATCCACTCTTCACAGTCCCTTCCTCTTGCCTATTGATCTCCCTCACGCCTTACTCAGCTTTTCATTATAGAGAACTTCTTTTTCTCCTTCTGCTTGCATTGGAAGTGAAGTATGCATTTTGAATCCAATTGATCCTCCTATATGTGTTAAGTCGCTCCGTACTCAGTTAATCTATGTGCCCTTGGCTTCATATCCATATGAAGAAGACTGTAAATAAGTGCATTGGGGACCTTGGTGGCGTTTTTAGCAAGAGTAAACCATTTCGAGCCCTGGGCATGGGAGACACAGGTAAATTAAGGGTCGGCTATGTGTAGAGCCACTTTGTGCTTGTTTCGTTGCATCAACCAATTCTTTAGCGAGACCCATATCAACCAAGTCTGATGGGGATAGGCCTATGTGAGACATGAGGTATTCCCCTGTTTGGTTGTCCATGTTGTCTTAACCTGATTGGCTAGAGGTCCTGCTTGATTGCTGGTATAAGATGCTTTTTAGCTCCCAGATGAAATAGCATCTTTTTCGGTTGCATGCACCATGCATGATCTATGCAATCAGCATTTTTTTAGTGGCAAGCTAAAGGATACTTGTTCTTACTTCTAATATACATGTTGAAATAAAATTTTGCCAGTCGGCGACTTTAAACTTTCAGAACAGTTTTGAGCTACCCACCCGCTTGGAAATACACGTCTTGTTTAGGTTAAGCTTTACCATGCTCGGTTCCCATGATTATATTATGAGGAGTTTAATAATACAGAGATTAGTGTAATTTTTATTTATTTTAAAACACTAACAAATAAAACTGTATCTGGTCGGTGGTTCTAGTACTGAACAAGAAGAAATACAAGTGGACTAGAGCTTCAGAAGAAAACTCTAGTGCAATGAAGATTTAGATGAAGTTGTGAAGAAGTGCATGCGTGCCTGCATCTTGACCAGAAACAATGATGCTTGAATAGTGTCAACAACAATGGGATCAAAAGCAATTCATCGCTTGTTCAAGCAAACTCCGACTCATGCTCGTCCTGCAGGGGGGGTGCCCTGCAGCTTTCCAAATCGAGTTATTAAAATACTCCCGAGGACCTGACGTGTTAAATGACACTTCACAAATATTTTTAAATGTCCAAAGAATTTAACAAACAAGACCATTTTATGCTCTTGTTCTAATAAATTCGAATGAACCTATGATTTGGATGTTCTGAAAAATATAAAATGTCCTATATATATAATGAAAGTAAAGGGCAACCGTCAATGTAGCAACACGGAAGGAGTAGTAATGTAGTCCTTGCACAATAGAAGTTTGCAGTTGGATGCAGCAGGTTCGATTTGATGTTGTTTGAGGATGATAGGTGGGATCGGGCAAGTACCACGTGCATATGTAGAATATATGCACACCATTGGGAACTACATATACAATGCTTGACTCCATCTACTTTTCACAATCCCCTCCTCTTGCCTATTAATTTCCATCACGCCTTTCTCAGCTTTGCAATGTAGCTAACTTTATTCTCTCCTTCTACTTGTATTGGAAGTTGTAACACCCCAGGGTTTTTCCCCAAATTAGAATTGCTTGTTATTTTATTTTTGCATCATCATGACATCAGCATCATGCGCATCGTATATTTTTGGAAACAAAAACTATTTTTATTAAACCTTATTTTATTTTGCTAAAGTTGTCGCAAAAATTTTACCGAGACGTTCGTCTCCGTTTTCAAAAATTATTTGCCAAATTAATTTGCAAAAAAAATGTTTTGAGAATTGAGAGAGAGTAGCCTAAACCGGCCCAAGCCCACCTAACCTCCAAACCCTAGGGTTTTCCCCTGGCAGTTTTCCTTTCCCACCCCCTGCCTCTTTGCAGCCACCTCCTCTGTTTTCCATTTTTCGCGGACAGGTCCACCCTCCCTTTTCTTTCTTTTTCTTTCTCTCTCTCTCTCTCTCTCTCTCTCTCTCTCTCTCTCTCTCTCTCTTTTTTCTCCCATCTTCCTCCCATGGTCGTCTCTCTCCTTCACCACCCGCACCTTCTCCTCCCCGACCCCGTGGTCGACCTCGCCTCCCTCCTCTCCTCGCGCCAGTTCCCCGCCGGCCGCGTCCTTCCCCGACCGCGCCCCCGATCCTCTCCCTCCGCCTGAGCCGGCCCCCTGCTTCGCCCGGCCGAAATCGTGCCGCCCCCTCCTCTGCTTCGCGCCGGCCGTGCCGCCGCGTGCCTGAGCTCCTCTGCTCCGACCGTCGTCGTCTAGCCTCCCTGCCTCCTGGCCCCGTCCTCCTCTCTCCTCCGAGCTCCTCCCGAGCGCCCTCTCCTCCGGCTCCAGCCCCGCGCCCGCCATGGCCGCGCCTCCCCTCCTCCTCACTCGCTGCCGCGTCCGTCCCCGGCCCGCCCTCGATGCCAGCACCACCCCGTGCGTCCCCGTCGCCTCCCTCGCGCTGCTCCCCCCTCCCGACCGGCGGCCACCTCCCCCGAGCATCTCCTCTTGACCTGTGCGTGCCCGAGCTCACCTCCTGATGCGCCCCGCGGCCTCCTCCTCGCCGCCCCACCTCCGCTGCCCTGCGCCGGCCGTCCCCTCCTGCCGGCCTCCTATGCTCTGCCCGGCCGAACTCCTCCTCGACGCTGCCTTGGCCACTTCCTGTGCTCGCCTCCTCGCCCGGACGTCGCCAGCTCTGCCCGTGCCCGTGCCTTGTCGCGCCTCTCCCGGATGCCTCCTCCTCCTCCTCGAGCTCGTCCCCGTGCTCAGCCTCTGCTCCCTCTGCGTCGGCCGCCGAGCTCGTCCTCGCTATCGTGTGCATCCACCCCCTCGTCTCCGGCGTCCGCCAAGTGTTTGACGAAATTCCCGCAAGGACCCGGTGCCTTTTTCCCGCGACCGTTCCCGTCTCCGTGTTGCCGCTGCACGGCTTCTTTCGTTCCCGATGCCGGTTCCCAGATGTTCCCGTTCCCATCGTGAAGCCAATCCCCGACGCGAGTTCTCCGTCCGTGAAGCTCGGTGTCGTGCAATGACAAGTTCGACGACCACCGCGGATACGACAAGTCCGACCCGACGACCCGCCGTGAACCACGACGACCGTGAACGGCGGTACGACAAGACCTTCCTCGACACCGGAACCCGCCAAGTTCATCGTTTGTGTTTTGTGCCGGGCGCCTTCGTGCGTGTCCGAGAAGACCGGTGCCCCGATCCCCGACCACCGTGAACCCCCGTCGACCCCGAAGCCCGGAACGCCAAGGTCCGCCACGACGACGACCCGATGTACGACTACTTCCACGACGTCAACTACCTCGACTACTTCGACTCCGGACGGACGACTACCTCGACTACTTCCCACTCCGAATCCGAAGTTTCCCCGAACCCGATATGTGACCCCAACCCTATCCCTATACCATATATGCGTATCTTATAAAATCATGCATAATTAATTAACATCGAACCTTTATCCATTTAGTCGAATTAAATCAACTAAAATTAATTATGGGGTTTTGTTCGGTGCATTTATATTGTGCACCGATCCCATTTAAAATGATTTCCCATGTGTTAGGAATAAAATTGGATCACATTTAATTTGTCATGCATTCATGTCATCAACATGCCGGATCTTTTGCCGTAGTAGTAAAATGGATCTTCTGCGCTTCCAGTGTTCCTTGCTTCTTCGGGAATAGGACGTTGAGTTGATGTGAGCAACGACAGGTTCTGCTACCTCTACCGGATTGCAAGCAAGTGATACTCCCTTGATATCTTTGCTTGTTTTCTGCCTCTTACTCTACCTATGTTTTGTTTCTTGCTAGCCTTATGTTACGATGCTTGTGTACCGATCCTATTTGCATGTTTACCTGGCAGACATAATATAGCCATACCCCCCACATCCTATTAACCTGTTGTTTGTTTACCTTGTTAGCCTTGCGAGTCGTAGTGCATGCTTAGGTGCTTTGCTTTAGTCCTGTTATCTCTTTATCTAGTCTTGTTGTTAACATGATAGCTAGGCTGAACTAAAATTGTAATCTTTAATTTCTGTTGCGATGGGAATAATATAATAAAGATAAGGCACCGGCGGAAGGCCAATCGTGGTGTTTTGTTCTGCTAGTGTCGCCTAGGACC
>QRDG01002502.1:36511-169208 GCA_012064385.1 Puccinellia tenuiflora
GGGTCGCGTACGGGTTCGGCCGCCCAACCCTCACCCCTACGGGTTCGCGAGCCGACCCGGGCCGGACCTGGGAATTTTCCCTACGGGTCGGGGGTTTTGAGGGCCCTGATAATCGGCGCGGAACGGCCGAAACCCGTATTCTGGCGGTTATTATACGGGTTTCGGCCGAATAAGGGGCCCTGTTAGACATGCTCTAAGAGGGAGGCACCTTGTATAAGGCTGGTGCCAGTGCACCGCCTCACTATCGCCCGCCACGTCAGCTTTTACCCCCACTCTCACCGCACTCTCACCCCACTCTCACCTCACGGTGCCAGTGCATGGGCTGTAGTCACAGGCTATAGCCACATCACCTTTTTTCCTTACCTTTTCTTCCAGGCGGACCCACACGTCAGCCTCTCACGCCCGCCTCTCGCCTCTCTCTCGCCTGCAGTCGCCAGCGCGTCGCCCCGCTCTCGCCCGCCTCTCGCCTCGCTCTCGCCCGCGCCATGGTGCCAGTGCGGGCTGTAGTGGGGCGGTAGCGCCGCTCCCGCCCGGCGACGGATCCACCGCCCGCCGCTCCCGTCTCGCCCACCTCTCGCCTCACTATCGCCCGACAGCGGGTGGTATCGCCCGGCCTCTCGCCTGCGTTGGCACCAGCCTAAGAGGAGGCTCCTTGTATAAGAGGAGGCTTCACTGGTGAACAGTTGGGTGACTTGTCAGGTCCAGAGTCTCACTCGAACTCACTTTGAACGGTGGACTCAACAGAACACACACACACTTATAGATCAGCCGAGAGAGAGATCGCCAGTGCACATCTGCTACGTCGCCGATGGAGAGCTCCACCCGACGGTGAAAGGCGCCGCCAGGGGCACAGCGAGGAGTCGCCAGTGGGTCGAAGCGCCCAGAGCGCGCGACGCGGGTAGCGAATTAGACGGGGCGCCGCGCACCGTCGTACCGCACTACAAGAAATATGTCAACTAGTGACCTTTTAATGGTGACCTTGAAAATATTGGTCACAGATCTATGACCATTTCGAACAACTTGGTCGTAAGCTATTTTGGAGGGTCCAAACCTAAAAGCATAATGACCAAATTTGTTAGAAAGGTCATAGTCTCATTGAATGAATTGGTCACAATCCAGATAGCAGTGGCCTATCACCTTTGTTTCTATGCCAACTCAGCAGTATTGCGTACGTGGCACTACTTAGGTGTCATTTTCACATACGTGTCACTCTGACAGGACAGCCAACTCAGCACTAAAGACACCAGTAGGACCCACAGATAAGATACATGGACCAATTAACAATCCTGCCATGACACGTGGGACCTGCCCCCACCCAGCATGACATGTGGAACCCACCCCTATCTCACCATGACAGGTGGGACCCTGCCAAGACAGGACAAGTGGAACCCACTCCCACCCCGCATGACATGTGGGACCCACCCTCACCTCGCCATGAGGCATGGGTCCCGGCCCCACACTGCAGGACATGTGGGACCCGGCCCCACCAGCATAACACGTGGGACCCGCCCCCACCAGCATCACGTGGGACCCGCCACCAATATCGCCTGACAGGTAGGACCCTCCCGACCACACGTGCACCATAACTCAAATTAGTAATATTATTCGTAAAAATAATCGAAGTGGGGACTTGATCCCGGGAGCTCTCGTTCTCTCCAGGATAAGCAAACCACCAGGGCACCACAGGATTTTTGATTCAAAAGCGTGCCATCTCTATTTAATGTGATACCCCGAGTGGGCTTGGGCCTCGGTGGGGCGTGGCCACATATTTTTGGTTTAACAATTTCGTGTGCAAAGTGGGTCGGCCCATCAGGAATAATGACAGGATGCCTTCATAGTCTACACACAAATATATTCGGCCCATAACACAAAATTAGAAAAATAACAGGGTTTTTCATTATATCTCCATTACACAAACCTTTATACACCTAAACATTTGGTTATTTGTACAAAACATGTGGTCTAATATTTTTTTTAAATGTTTTCATCCAATTTTGCAACAAATATTTGGTAGGTCCTTCACAAAAAAACCCATTGTTTGCACTCTAGAAATAAAAAATGACTTTTTCGTACAAAGAAAATAAAAACTTTCTTCGACAACATTGTTAGCCACTCCAAGATGCACGCTTGTGCACAATTTTTATAAATTGTTGTGGTTCAAATTTGTAACATATTTTTGGTAGTTGCTTCACAAAACAACCGATTTTCGGACCTCGGAAAATGAGAAATGATTTTTTGTGTAACGAAAATGAAAAATTTCTTCGGCAACATTGTTCTCCATTCCACGATGCACGCTTGTATATAATATGGACATATTTAAAAAAACTATTTCATGAATGTCATCATAACATTCGTCATTTGGCCTGAAAGTCGTGAATCTTCGTTCATGGTAGCTCATTTCTGAGAACACTTTTTCAAGATATTTGCCGTATTACAAGTTTATAATTTTTCCTCAAAACTAGGTCACATATAACGACACATTGCGAAGGATTTCCATTATTTTGATTTTTTTTTAATTCTTTATGCCGATTTCAAAATGCGGTCAAAATTGATGACATGACCGTTCTTAGATAAGGGTTGAATCTTGTGAAATTATTGGTGTATCTCTGATGAAATAGATAGTTGTGTACCTAAAAATGATTTTTAAAAAAAAATCACGGGCAAACTACGAGGCAGCTGTAGTTCAAATTTGACCCGGTTCCAGCCGAATCGGCAGAAATTTGTCTTTTTTATGAGAGGTGTATAGATACCTTTAGAAACACAAACATTTGGTTATTTGTGCATGTAATATGGTCTAATATTTTTATAAATTGTTGTGGTTCAAATTTGTAACATATTTTTGGTAGTTGCTTCACGAAACAACCGATTTTCGGCCCTCGGAAAATGAGAAATGATTTTTTGTGCAACGAAAATGAAAAATTTCTTCGGCAACATTGTTCTCCATTCCACGATGCACGCTTGTATATAATATGGACATATTTAAAAAAACTATTTCATGAATGTCATCATAACATTCGTCATTTGGCCTGAAAGTCGTGAATCTTCGTTCATGGTAGCTCATTTCTGAGAACACTTTTTCAAGATATTTGCCGTATTACAAGTTTATAATTTTTTCCTCAAAACTAGGTCACATATAACGACACATTGCGAAGGATTTCCATTATTTTGATTTTTTTTGAATTCTTTATGCCGATTTCAAAATGCGGTCAAAATTGACGACATGACCGTTCTTAGATAGGGGTTGAATCTTGTGAAACTATTGGTGTATCTCTGATGAAATAGATAGTTGTGTACCTAAAAATGATTTTTAAGAAAAATCACGGGAAAACTACGAGGCAACTGTAGTTCAAATTTGACCCGGTTCCAGCCGAATCAGCAGAAATTTATCTTATTGATGAGAGGTGTATAGATACCTTTAGAAACACAAACATTTGGTTATTTGTGCATGTAATATGGTCTAATATTTTTATAAATTGTTGTGGTTAAAATTTGTAACATATTTTTGGTAGTTGCTTCACGAAACAACCGATTTTCGGCCCTCGGAAAATGAGAAATGATTTTTTGTGCAACGAAAATGAAAAATTTCTTCGGCAACATTGTTCTCCATTCCAAGATGCACGCTTGTATATAATATGGACATATTTAAACAAACTATTCCATGAATGTCATCATAACATTCGTCATTTGGCCTGAAAGTCATGAATCTTCGTTCATGGTAGCTCATTTCTGAGAACACTTTTTCAATATATTTGCCGTATTACAAGTTTATAATTTTTCCTCAAAACTAGGTCACATATAACGACACATTGCGAAGGATTTCCATTATTTTGATTTTTTTTGAATTCTTTATGCCGATTTCAAAATGCGGTCAAAATTGACGACATGACCGTTCTTAGATAGGGGTTGAATCTTGTGAAACTATTGGTGTATCTCTGATGAAATAGATAGTTGTGTACCTAAAAATGATTTTTAAGAAAAATCACGGGCAAACTACGAGGCAGCTGTAGTTCAAATTTGACCCGGTTCCAGCCGAATCAGCAGAAATTTATCTTATTGATGAGAGGTGTATAGATACCTTTAGAAACACAAACATTTGGTTATTTGTGCATGTAATATGGTCTAATATTTTTATAAATTGTTGTGGTTCAAATTTGTAACATATTTTTGGTAGTTGCTTCACGAAACAACCGATTTTCGGCCCTCAGAAAATGAGAAATGATTTTTTGTGTAACGAAAATGAAAAATTTCTTCGGCAACATTGTTCTCCATTCCAAGATGCACGCTTTTGAAACACAAACATTTGTAGTTATTTCTAACATTTGATAGAAGTTTGTGCTGATTTCGCTGGAAGTGGCTCAGATTTGACCCGGTTCCAACTGAATCGGCACAAGTTTGTCTTTTTTGATGAGATGTAAATGAAAACCTCTAAAACACAACCATTTGGTTATTTTGTTGGTATCATATTTTTAAAATTGGCCTGGTCCAATTTTGCAACATATTTTTTGTAGGTGCTTGACAAATTTTTAAAATGAATACTCTATTCGCCAACATTGTTCTACATTCCAATATGAACTATTGTGCTTCACAAATAACCCATTGTCCATGTTTTTTATTCTACTTGTTTATGCCGATTTTAAAATGCAGTCAAAATGGTGGGCATGACCGTTCTTAGTTAGGCGTGTTGAATTTTTCGAAACATCTGCTGGATATCTGATTAAATAGCTACTTTTGTATCTAAATATGATTTTTTTTCAAAAAACAACAAGCAAACTATGCACCTATAGTGTTGTTGAGCCCAAATGAATTCGGCCAATAAGATGTGTGAAAACCACCTCCCGCGGATCGCTGAGATGGACTAATCTGAACCGTCCGTTTGCAAAGAGCCAACGATCGGATTACCATCGACAGTCGAACACCAAACCCTCACCCACCAGCCCCCTCTCTTCACCTCTCCCTCTCTCCCCGACTCCAGAATCCCTCCCTCCCCCAGATCCAGATCGGCTCCGCCGCCCCCTCTCCTCATCTCGCCGGCTCGCCCCCCTCCACCGCCGCCCCTCATCTGCCAGCCGCGGCCGCTCCTTATCCCGCCGGCCCCTCATCTCATCCGCCCCCATCCCCTCCCGTTCAACCACCCGAACCAGATCGAGTGCCGTCGCCCCTGTTCCGCTGACGAGAGATGTGCCGCCGCCCAGAAGCCACGGCGTCGCGGCTGGCTTGCTCGCCGGCGCGTGCGTGCGCTCTTCGATGCGCGGCGCTCCGGCGAGCTGGCCGGACCGCGGCGCGCACGTGGCCTTCCTAGGGTTTGCGGTCGTGGCGCTACACACCGGCCACGAGCACATCGCCAGCGCGAGCCTGTAAGTCCGTCGTCTACCTCGCGCTGCAGGTTAATGTCGTCCTGTTCGCGAGGGCGTCCCATGGCAGTCAGGCCGTGGACGCGCCAGATCTGAAGGCCGGGCGTTCTCCTGCCGGCGTCACTGCTACCCCTTTCCCTTCTCTTTCCCCTCTCCCTCTCTCTCTGTTTCATTCGCTCAAGCTCTCCCTCTTATCTTCCTGCAGATGCCCCCGGATTCAAGCGTGGAGCCCGAGCCTCCACTAGAGCGTGGACCGGACAGGCTGACTCGACGCCGTCGCCACCATCTCCATCATCCTCGAGGTGAGTACTTCTACATGACTCCTCACTGCCTATCCTTTAATTCATTTGAGTTGGGAACTCCAGTAGCGATCAGTATACAAATTATGTGAGGCCATACATATGAACCTAATTAAACATAGTCCTTGACATGATGACTATACTAGCATTTGATAATTATTGCTTGAGTGATACTGATGCAACACAAAAGTTAATTAATTTCTTTGCACTACCTTTGTTATTTGACTGCTGTTTTCATGGGTTAGATGTATATATGGGATGGTGTGCTGTTGGAGGTGGATTGTGAGTCCACGGCAAGACCAACCTCGGCAAGACCAACCTCGAAACATCAAAGGTATAGATAGATGGCGTGCTTATGCAAGAGCAGTTAATGTGCACTTATATCCATTATTCATGTCTAAGATTGTTGACCGAGATATTTCTGTTGTAAAAGTTTCTGTTATGTGTTGCTTCTTATTCATGCTCCTCTATTAGATATTCATCAATGTCTATATATATGCCATCTCTGTCTGGCAACATATTTCTCTTGTGTCATGTATCTAGTATCACTTCAGATATTTCTAGTGAATGCTGAAATACTATGTTTGTACTGATGCAAACACTACTTGTTTACTTATGGAGTAGTTAATAACCTGGTACCTAGCATGTCATTCTCCAAGTTTAGCTGGGACTTGTAATATACTGTGCTATCTTACTGCATGTTTATGTTTAGCAATACATTCTTTCTTATTTTCTCCTTATAGCTATCATTATAATACCGATGCTACCACTGTAACTCTACTTTCGTGTTCATATTAGACTGGGACCAGAAACTCCACCAAACGGTAGAGATGTTCTTGCTGAAGCTGTGCCAATGCCACCTATGGCAAGATCAGCGGGATGGTCAACATGCTAGGTGACTGCTTCACAAAGATCATCAGCCCGAAGGTACATATGCTGTGTATCGGCAACGATTGATCATCTATATGCTTATGTGAGAAGAATATGCTGCATCCTCTTAGCATTAGTTACATGAACCCATATTCCTTGTTCGAGAAAAGCTGCTCTGACTCTGTCTGTTGTAGTAATCTTGTTTGATAAGATCTCCTTCATACTGTAGCTACGGGTTATTTATTACTGTTCTTATCGCTAATCTGCGCTGTTGTGCATTAAATTGCTTACCTTTGCAAAATTGTTATTACAGTTTTCGTTGTTGTCTTTGTTTGTGTGCATGTTCGAGCGGCTTTTGCTTGACTAATCGATTGCCAATTCTAGTTTGATTCTTGCAATCTTAGTTTAGTGCTTCTGGTTGATGCAGGTGCACATTAGTGTTGTTGAGGATGTGATCTCCTCTTCGGCAGTAAGCGAATGGATTTGGCAAGGTCAGTTCTGTTATGTCATAGTTATTATTTTGTGAAAGCAGTTCATAGGAAATTCCATGGTCGCATATTTTCTGATTCTATGCCGTTCAATCACTATCTGATGTTCTTGCCATCATTAAATGTTGTAAGTAGAGGTTAGAAATGCAGACTTGTGATGTTGTGCTGGGAGCACTCTTGCTAAAGTCATGAGTTAGATTTCATCTTCACACTTAGATTTAACTGTTGGTTTACATTGAAGCTGTTGCAAGTGTCAAATTAGTGCATAGTGTGCAATATGTCCTTACTAATCTAGGCGCACATAAGCATCAGGCCATATGTTCTCTTATAAGCAAACTATAAGTTAGATTATACTAGTGCTATCATGATTTCATACTGCATGCCATTCATTTCTTAGTTTAATATTCTATATGCTTCTGATGTGTGATCCTTCCAATGTTAGGTGATTTGTTTTTTGGAAGTTGGAAGAGGAAGACGATGAAGCGTTGGGGTTATCTATCAATCTGTCTCGTTGTGGTGGTTAGTCGTTCCCTCAAACACACATCAACCTAATATTTGTACTTCTGTTTAGCCATCCAATGTGAGAAGATAACCCTGTTGTACTTCTGTTTAGCCATCCAATGGGAGAAGATAACCCTGTTTGAGCGTGTGATAGATAACATAACCCTGTTAGCAACTTAACATGCATAGCTACTTATGAGAAATGTTCTTTGAGTTTCATACGTTGAGTAAAACATTGCAATCCATCATTGAGTGAGCTATATAATTCTGTGATAACATTTATGTACTGTGATAGTTTCTCTTATTCTTGTATTATCCTTGAAGTGAATATCAGTTATTCCTGTTTAAAGTATGTTGTGCACATTCCTGCCATGTGCTGCTTCTTTTTTCATGCTCTGGTAGCAGATCCTTTGCCTGAATTAAAATGGTTGTTGCATTCGTGCTTATAATATGCTTCTATCTGGTTGTTGCAGCATTTTCATGTCACCAACCAAATGACCATTTGTGCCTTTTTAAGTGATGCAAGTGTACATGAGCTCCAGACTGAAGAAATTTGAAGAAGCCTTACAAAGCAAAGAGCAGCTAGTTATGTATTGTAATAGTAGGTATATTTTGGTTGTAATAGATTGTAATAGACTAATTTAGTGTTATTTGGACGAATTTCTCTCTGTCTGTTTGAAATATGAATTTTGTATGTGATTTGATAAGTTGTTACATGGAAATCTGACCAGTGGGACCTAGTTGTGAAATTATATATCAAAATTTGACTTTCTGATGTGTGGGACCGATGTATGAGATGAAAATGACAGGTGGGACCAATCTGACTAATGGACCAATCTGATTAGTGGGACCACCTTTAAAATATAATAACTAAAATAGAAATCAATAGTGCAAAGGCTGCGGCCCAGAAATAAAAGGCCCGAAATGTTGGGCTTGGCTACCCGAATGTTGGCTTGGCCCATGTAGCCGACAAGGATAGACTAGAAAAGAATAATAAAAGTCATAGTTGTTGGGCTTGGCCCATTTAGTGGGCTGAACTGGACCGGGCTGATTCTGATCTACGACTATTTTATTTGGTCACAAATTTGCCACGTCAGCCCTGCCACGTTGGATCTGACGTGGTCTGTCCGGATTGCCAGTGACCAAATAATTTGGTCATAAAATCTATGACCTTTTTTTGGTCACAGACGTCTATGACCAATTCCCAAAAAAGGTCATGTAGTTTCATTAGTGACGCTCATCTTTTGACCAACTGTTTTTGGTCACAAAAAGGTCACAAATGAAAAAACGTGACCTTTCAGTGACCAATATGGAGGGTCACTAGGTAGCATATTTCTTGTAGTGCCGGTGCACGCGCGCGCCCGCGAACAAGCCGCCGCGACGGCGTGGCTCCTAGGCGGCGGGGGCTCGGGAGCGGGCGGAACTGGGTCGGAGAGAGGTGGGGACGGCGGAGGGGAGGAGGTCCGGGGCTGGGGGAGAGGGGGTGGCGCCGGCGAGGGGAGGAGCAGCGGCGCCGGCCGATTCGGATCGGGAGAGAGAGTGGGAGGAATGAGGCCTTGGGGTTTGGATGGATTGATAACTAAAAATACTAGCGGAATGCCCGTACGTTGCCACGGCTTCTTATCTTATGGCTAGTGTCGCAAATATTACACGTGTAAACAATGCATGTAAATATGTAGTATAAAAAATAACTACATAGTATTCAAAAACATTTAAAGGTTTACTTCACATAATTCAGCGTAATCTCCACTACTATTAAACAACCGAACATGACTTACGCTAAATGCACCCCGTCAAATCAACCTAGAATAATTCCAACCGCTAAAATTGACCCAGCAGACTAAATCTAACGTCCCAAATTAACCCGTGTGCACTTAGCGTTTAACTTAGGCTGAATCCTACTCCACCTTTTCCACCACACAAACGGACTAAGCCTGAATCGTACTCCACCTTTTCCGATCCACCTTTTCCGCTGCTACCACGGAGGCCACGCTAAAAAAAAAGAAACCGATCCCCACACGATCTCCCAGCCCTCGCCGCATGATCGCCCAGGCAGGATCCATCCACACTTCGACGGCGCTGATCCCCACACGATCTCCCAGCCCTCGCCGCACGAATCGCCCAGGCAGGATCCATCCGCACTTCGACGGCGCCCACGCAGCCCGGCAACACCGTCATCTTCGTCGACGGCGCAACGACACCTTCCTCGACGGCGACGCCCTTGCAGCCCACCAACAACGCGAACTTCTGGACAGCGCCCAACGACACCTTTTTCGACGGCGAGGGCGCCGGCAGGCAGCACGACGTGTCCTGGACGACACCCTCGGCACCTGCCGACGTGTCCTGGACGACGCCCTCAGCACACTGCACCGCGCCGTCAGGTACGCGCCATTCAGCACCAGCTACCCTTCCTCCTTTCTGACAATTACACAAAAAACAATTTGGATTAAAGTTACTGAATTGGTACAAGAGCCATTGTTTTCATGTTGAAAAACTTTTAAAACACTGAAAAAAGGCAACCAGCAACACATGCCATTGACTGTACAAACGAAACTACAAAACAATGGTCAGTTCATTTTAGCACCAATTCCTTCATAGAAGTCACTACGTTAGCAGTCATTGAGGTACATGCTCAAATACATCAAACAAAGGTGTCCCGTCATCGAGTCAATCAGGAACTGTGTAGGTACACCTGGTACTCGGGGTTCCCCTTGAGGTGCCTCAGTATGGTGATATACCCACAGTACCCGAACTTCACTGACAGGTATGTGCCGTACAAAATTGTTTGGGAGGTTATGTTGTAAAGAACAAAGCAGAACACACTCTCATGATGATTATTTCAGTTGTTACAAAAACTTCATGTTGGGCATGGTTGAAATGGTGGGCACGTACCTTGTCAACCTGTTATGGAGATGAGTTGATGTCCCAATTCTTGCCTCCACGGTACTCCATTTCAATAATAATTATACTCCATAACATTCTACAAGAATTAAGTCGTCAGATTTATATACAGTAACATATATTCAGATAGTGCGAACAAATACATGATTACACTCCACAGTTGATAATGACGTCAAATCATGTATAATATTCAAAATCATTATTATGGTTTAATAATAATTGAATTTGTTGATGTGTTCATAATTATATTCCACGGTATCCATGTTTTAAATATTTACTCACATGAATTTTCTACAGGAAGGCGACGACATGTCATCTCCCAATGGAGACAACATGTCATCTCCCAACGGCGCGGGTGCGCGCACTCCATTTCAGGATATAAGTAACACTCACTCCTTGGGTAACTACATCAGAGACCACTCGCTACTCTTTTCTATGATGAAGATGAACACTTGTATTGCTAATGTGCTAACTTTTCGAATATGTCCATACAGACCCTAAAGAATTGAAGAGGCAGAGGAATGCTGAATATTATGCACGAAATAAAGATTCTATTATGAAAAAACGACGTCAAGCCATGGAAAACAAATTGGCCATGTCCAAGGAAAATGAAACCCAAACACATCGTCAAGCCGTTGAAAACAAATTGGCCATGTCCCAGCAAAACGAAACCCAAACACCGGTGTCCATGTGCATTGGTAATTGCCAGGAGCTAAGTACCTACACCCAAACATCTTGATTCTAACTGGCTTATTCCATGAATGTAGACCCTACAGAACGAAGGAGGCAAAGGGACAGGGAGCGCTATGCACAAGATAAGGATGAGATACTAAGCCGACAACGCCAATACCGTGAGCAGAAGAAAGCAGCTACTGCCGTCATGAACGTCACTACCACTGAGTTACAAACACAAGCTATGGTACCATCAGGTGTCACCCAACTACAACAGATATCTACTACAGGTGGTGTTGTACCATGAAATATTGGAATGCATGTTCTACTTCTAAGCTTGCGAAACATAAATATACCATGACTAATTTGGAGATGCGCATTCTTCTTGCAGGCACGGGTGACGACATGTCATGTCCCAATGGCACGGGTGCGCGCACTCCATTTCAGGATATAAGTAACACCCCCTCCTTGGGTAACTACATCAGAAACCACTCTACTGTTTTCTATGATGAACATGAACACTTGTATTGCTAATGTGCTAACTTTTCGAATGTATTCATACAGACCCTAAAGAATTGAAGAGGCAAAGGAACGCTGAATATTATGCACGAAATAAAGATTCTATTATGAAAAAACGTCGACAAGCCATTGAAAACAAGTTGGCGATGTCCCAGGAAAATGAAACCCAAACACATAGTCCAGCCGTTGAAAACAAATTGGCCATGTCCCAGGAAAATGAAACCCAAACACCGATGTCCATATGCATTGGTAATTTCAAGGACCTAAGTACCTACATCTCTACATATTCATTCTAACTACCTTATTCCATCTATGTAGACCCTACAGAAAGAAGAAGGCAAAGGGACAGGGAGCGCTATGCACAAAATAGGGATGGGATACTAAGCCGACAGCGCCAATATCGTGAGCACAAAAAAGCTGCTACTGCCCTCATGAACGTCACTACCACTGAGTTACAAACACAAGCTACGGTACCATCGGGTGTCACCCAACTACAACAGATATCTACTAAAGGTGGTCTTGTACCATGAAATATTGGAATACATGTTCTACTTCTAATGTTGCAAAAACTAAATATACCATGACTAATGTGGAGATGCATTCTTCTTGCAGGCTTATCAAATATAACAAGTTCAGCGAGAGCATATGAACACAACCCCCACGACAAGGAGAATAATATAACATACAACGATGAATCGAATTGGCTGCATAGGAATGATGCATATCAGATGCAACAAATTGCAGGTCGGCTAAGAGTTGTTCCGTTGCCAGATGGTCATAAAACGCAAACAATGCGCACCATCATGAGAGATTCACAAGGTAATCTCATTCAGCATTGTATCTCAATTCAATTTCTGACATTCAGCGGTCATTGATATGTTTATTGTGATTGCAACAAAAAGCTGGGCCGGACACACGAATATCAGGGGTTGAGGTACCCCAACTCAAAATTGTACCTAACCCAGATTGCACAATAGAAGATGCGGGTTAGTTCCTCAACAAATTTAGTGTGCAAAATGAGATGATGGAATCGATATGACAGTGATCCAGGTTCTCTTTGTTTAAAGCAGGTACAGAGCCATTTTTGGGCTCCAATCAACCTCAAAAGACCCCAGCTAACGATAACACAAAAGGGATGGAATCGTCTCCACATCAGACCAGTGAAAACCATCAAAATTTGCAGATTACTTGTAATGAACTTACAGATGATCCATATGGTATATTTGAGCCAGATGTTCAACAAACAAATTTTGAAGGTACATTTGTATATTGATTAGCACATTTCAAATATACATCCTTAATTTTGTGGCGGTTATGGTTGACCAAACTTTTGCCTACTAGACCCCTTGGAGCAATTGCAACATGGAGATGCTGCATACCACGAGCCAGATGAAGAAGCTAGGCTCTTCGCCCAGCCAGGTACATTATTGCTATCAATCAAAAAAATAAGTTCATGTGGTATGTGCAATTATTAAATCGAAATGGCCATTCTGTTGTAGATGTTAATTTTGAAACCGTCCAATTGGAACGACGACGTGTTGACGCAACTCCATCCAACGATGCTCATGACAGGGTTTATATGAACCTGCCAAACAATCATCATGTCCTTAGAAAAGTGCCTGACTGCCGGCACTGTGAAGCACTGCGGTTTCAATACGAGGGGCCTGCATTTTGTTGTAGAAAGGGGAAAGTGGGTGTATTTACTCCCGACTTAAATGAAGAGTTGAAACGGTTGTTTACAAGTCAAGATGATGAGGATGCTAAATATTTCAGAGAGAATATACGATATTTCAACTCTCACTTCTCATTCACAAGTCTTGGAGTCACACTTGATCGTCGAGTCAGCACTGCGGCAGGAACCGGCTGAAAGAACAAACAATGCCCGGATGTCGCCTAGAGGGGGGGGGTGAATAGGCGATTAAAACTTTTTCTAATTAGGGGCTTGATAATTGCGGAATAAAACTATGTGTTTAAATTAACAAGCCAACAACCTAATATTCTAGGTTCACATATGTGCACCAACAACTTATGCTAAGCAATTCAAGCAACAAGAAGATAGCGAGATATGAACTTCAAGCACGAAGGCTATCACAAAGTAAATTGCATAAGTAAAGCTCGGGTATAGAAATAACCGAAGCACGCGGAGACGAGGATGTATTCCCGAGTTCCTCCTTGTTAAGGGAGTACGTCTCGTTGGAGGGGTGTGAGATATCTTGTTAAGCACCTCACGCACCCGAGTTCCTCCTTGTTACTATGACATATCACATAGTAACTAGATAATATTGAAATATCAATACTAGGTGGTGTGCTTCATGTATACACATTTTTAGGTTTGTGAGGTGCACAAAGCACATCACTCCCCCAAAATGGGATAGTCCATTAATAACTCAAAGAGCCAAATAAAATCCACACAAGATTCAAAAAGCTCAACACAAAGATTACACATACATGATACACAACTAACATACACAACCTTGAGTAACAAGACTAGTAGGAAAGAAGCATATCACATACAAACACATGCTAGGAACAAAACTAACACATGCAAGGGAGCAAGCAACTTTCAAAGAATATATGAATTAAATACAAGTTACCGCAAGGAGGAAGCATTGGATATGAGATAAGTATGTGATCCTCTAATTGACTTGGCTTGAGAAATAAATCCATGAAGATCCCTTAATTCTTCAAAAATAGCCAAGTCTCCAATGTCCTCCACATCAACCTGTTGATCAAGTTGAAGCTTGTTGGTCCCCAACCAAGTTGGGTCCTAAGAGGTTAGTCACAATAGGTTTGGGAACCCAAATGGTGCTTTTCTTGACACCACTTTGAGCTCCCATATATTTGGCAAACACATTGCCACTTCTATCCTTTCCAAGAGAATAAGCATCATCAACTATAATAGGGTTGGATACGGTACCGTTAGTGCATGAAGAAGCAAAATGACCTTTGCCACGGCAAAGGTAGCAACACCGACTCTTCTTCTTCTTAATAGGCTCTTCAACTTGAGGAGCAATAGCTTGAGTCTTCTTGGGAGGTGGCCTTTGTTCAACACGTGGTTGAGCACGAGTTTGAACAAGAGGCCGCTTCCCTAGTTGCTTCTCACTAAGAGGCTTCTTCTTCATTGGGCAATCCCGGACGTGATGCCCTTCAACCTTGCACTTGAAGCAAGTGATCTTGGCCGGATTCTTGACTTGAACTTGGCCCTTATTCTTCTTCTCAACCTTGGACTTGTTCTTGTTGTTGGAGTTGAATCCAAGTCCACTCTTGTCATTGGGGGATTGTTGCACACTCAACATGTTGTCAAGTGCACGCTTCCCTTCATGACGCTTTTCCAAGCCTTTCTTCATAGAATTGGCTTGGGCCTTGAGCTCTCCTCTTTTCTCTACATGGTTAGTGACAACACAAGTACTAGAGGAGGTAGATGCATCATTGTTAGAGCAACAAGGCAAAGCAAGTAATTCATCACATGATGTACCAACATTCTTAGTGGATGAACTACTAGGACTAGCACATGACAATATAGCATTGTTAATTAAGGTTGTGCTAATATCCACATGAGGCTCACTTGATGTTACCTTTGTAGTGATGGCCTCATGAGCTAACTTAAGGCACGCATAGGATGCTAGAAGATCATCATTGGAGCTAGATAGCTTTTTATGATTTTCTTCCAACTCCCTATACTTGCTAGTTAGCAACTCAAGTTGAGCCCTTAGCTCAACATTCTCCTTCAAAGTAGATGCTTCACAAGAATTGGAGTTAGTAGCACAAGCATCATTTACAATAGGAATAGAAGAAGAAATCTTAGCAAGCTCTTCATTTAATTTAGCATTTTCATTTTTCGTGACCTTATATTTAGCAATGGCATGGTCACGTTCTTTAATGATTTTAGCAATTATTTCATTGTGAGACTCCTCGATAGAATCTAGTTTCTCCTCAAGAGAAGCACGAGTCTCATGCTCTTCCTCAAGAGCATCCTCTAACGATGCTTTCTCCATAGCATCATCTCTTTCTATCTTACCTTTTTCTTCAAGGCTTGCTTCCAAGGCCTCAATAGTTTTTCCACGCTCAATAAGAGTGCTCATAATTTCAAAGAGGTTAGCTTGGGCACTTTTATTTGTAGGAAGGGCTTTAAGAATCATTAGACCTTTATTTTGAAGAAGGGCATTAATTTTTTCCACATCATCTTCTTCATCATTATTATCATTATCATTATCATTATTATCATTATCATCACTAGAAGAAGATTTAGCCATAAGGCAATAAGTGATGGATGAAGAAGAATAATTATTTTTTGAACTACCCAAGTTCAAATCTTGTTCCACAATTAATTGAGTTTCCTCTACGTTAATATTCATGCAAGAGTTAGAGGGAACACAAGTATTTTTATCATTGGAACAAGATAAAGCAAGCATATCATCATTAGATTTATCTAAGCAATTTTGGATGATATGCAAGGACTATCAACACTAGCATATATGATATTTGTAGTGCTATGAGTGTTTAGGTCCAAAGATGAAGCATTGCAACAAGATAGAGATAAATGATCATCAACAATGAGCTCACTATCCAAATTGCAAAGCCTATCACTACTCACCATTACATTGGATTGTGGCTTACCACATTTTGGTGAAGTAGATGAAGACGAGGGCTCGTCACGGCCGGAGGTGGAGGGAGAACAATCATCCTCAATGGTCATGGACTTGCCATATTTTTCTTGAAGCTTTGTCCACAAATCATGAGCATCCCGGAGAGGCATGATTGACTCGAAAACTACAACACTCACAAATTTGCAAAACTCATTAGAAGCTAGAGCATCTAGATATAAGTTTTTCTCATCCTCTAAAGTCGTACATTCGTAGTCCTTCGGAGGAGAAAAACCTATATCTAAGATACGCTCAATATTGGGGTCCAAGACCCGTAAGTGTTTAAGCATATGAGTTTTCCAAACATTAAAATTTGTGCCATTGAATATAAACATGGAATTATGCACTAAATCCCTAGACGACATCTTTACTCTCTAGGCGGTAAAGCCAAACAAGAGAGACGAGGCTCTGATACCAATTGAAAGAACAAACAATGCCCGGATGTCGCCTAGAGGGGGGGGGGTGAATAGGCGATTAAAACTTTTTCTAATTAGGGGCTTGATAATTGCGGAATAAAACTATGTGTTTAAATTAACAAGCCAACAACCTAATATTCTAGGTTCACATATGTGCACCAACAACTTATGCTAAGCAATTCAAGCAACAAGAAGATAGCGAGATATGAACTTCAAGCACGAAGGCTATCACAAAGTAAATTGCATAAGTAAAGCTCGGGTATAGAAATAACCGAGGCACGCGGAGACGAGGATGTATTCCCGAGTTCCTCCTTGTTAAGGGAGTACGTCTCGTTGGAGGGGTGTGAGCTCGCCACAAGAGGCCTACTCAAGATGCCACAAAGGCCTCACCCTATTCTCCGATGAACCT
Source organism: Puccinellia tenuiflora (assembly GCA_012064385.1). Classification (NCBI taxonomy): domain Eukaryota; kingdom Viridiplantae; phylum Streptophyta; class Magnoliopsida; order Poales; family Poaceae; genus Puccinellia; species Puccinellia tenuiflora. The sequence continues at coordinate 53,581 of QRDG01002502.1, forward strand.
CAGCCAAGGGATTGGTTCACCTTCCACTATCGGAATCCTTCGGGGCGGATTCTGGAGCCCTTTACAACTTGTTTGGGGCACACACCCACAACCTAATTGGGGGCTCCCAAACGTGCCGAAGCTTCACAACTCGAAGTCTTCGCGGCACCTCCAAACCGTCTAGGGTACACAATGCACCCAAGAGACAACAAGCTCTTGGGAACACAATGCACCCAAGAGTAACAAGCTTCTCGAACCTTCAATCCCACGTATCACCGAGGGGAACTCAAACCTATGCACCAAATGCAAAAGGCAAGAGCACAAGTGCTCAAATCCTTCACTCTCAAATTCCAACTAAGCAATGAATGCTTTGGGGGGAATGAGAGAGGAAGAACAAAGAGGAGAACCACAAAAGAACTCCAAGAACTAGATCCACTATGTTCCCCTCACTTAGAGGAGAGATTGATTGGTGGAAATGTAGATCTAGATCTCCTCTCACTTTTTCCTCAAAAATATGCAGATTCATTGGAGGGATTGAGAGGGGGGCAAGCTTTTCAAGGTCAACAATGGTGGGAGAGAGAGAGGAAAACGTGCTGCCTTAGATGGGGAACCATATAGGTCCCCCGAAAACTTACCGTTATGGTCAAAATCGCGCCCAGGAGCGGTACTACCGCTGGGCCAGCGGTACTACCGCCCCGGGTGATTTCGGGCGCTCAAACGCGCGCGGTACTGGACTCCCGGCGGTACCCGGGCGGTACCGGTACGGTACTACCACTGGGCAAAAAACTGCAGGACACCCGGTACGAGAAAAATCATAACTTAATCATCCGGACTCCGTTTTCGATGATCTTGGGCTCATTGGAATCGCAACGAAAAGTTCTACAAGATCATGCAGAGAAACATCATAGTCCATCAATGGAGGATAAAACCAAAAGGAGAAAGGTAAAACCTCTCTATTTCGCAAACCGGAAATGTTATATCTTTTACAAATGAAGTCCAAATGACATGAAACCAATTTTGTTGGAAAGAGGATGACAAATGCAACCCTTGGAAATATAGCAAACAAGTAATTGAGATTTTGCAAAGAAATGGGAAAGAGAAATCTTCCGCACGGATGAACCGGCAAAATCTCCAATACCGAAACCGCAATAGAAGACGCATATGAAAATCGTTTTCGGTGAACTTAGCTTTGTCATGACAAGCACGACAAGCACCAAGACCACACCACGATAAGAGACAAATAAGAATCAATAAAGATGATTGCATGGATGCAAAGGTTTGTGCTCTCTACGACGATACGATCACGATACTCGGTCGAGAGCCCCTCTTGATAGTACGGTTATCTATCCTATAATCCGGTCTCTCACTAAACAACATGAGACCGGTAAAATAGAAACCCTATCAAGATCATACCCTTGCCTTGCGCATTAATCCACTTGAGGTCGATGAAGATGATCTTCATCTCCTCAAGATGCACCACCTTCCTCGATTGCGCTTCGGTGAAGATTCACATGACGCTCCCCCATACACCAAGATGGGAGACGCACTCTTCGGCATAACTTCACTTGGCCTTGATCAACCCGCACAAAGCCTTGATCAACACAAACTTTTCTTCCCTTAGCTTTGACTCCAACAAATGGAGATCAAGCAACTCAAATGGACACACCTATGAATATAGCTCAATGCAAACATTAGTCCATAGAGATTGTCATTAATTAACAAAACCATGCATGGGAGCAACCATGCACTTTCAATCTCCCCCATTTTGGTAATTGATGACAATCCCTTTTTAAGAGGGTTTATATAATGAATAAAGCATCTTTGCAAGACAAACAAGCAAGGATGCAAAGCGCATTAAGGGCAAATGCAACAAAAAGCATAAAACCCAAAATCCCTTAAACCCTCTAAACTTCTCCCCCATTGGCATCGATTGCCGAAATGGGAAGAAAAATTTAGAGAGCCAATATAATAGGAGTTCCTCCATAAAGATGATGACAAACCCTTTTAATGGAAAAATAGAGGAAATCAAACTATATTGAGGATCAAAAGATTGCAAAAAGGATGAAACCATTTTAAACATCTCCACAAAGAAGAAAAGCAATCAAAAAGATCCAAAGTGGGAGTTCTAAATAAAAACGGAGAAGCTCCCCAATTTTCATGCACAATTGAGGAGTGCACAAAAATGGCGTCCTTGCTCCCCCAAAATCATCTAGAACACCCAACAAGTGCAATAGTGCATAATGCAATAGCAAATCATAGCACTTGCACCAAAGATGTGGTTGAGCCATAAAAAGATACCAATTTTCAAAAAATCAACATAAGATAGGCCCAACCGAGATAAAAAGATCTTTTAAAGAAATATATTCACAAGCTTAGGGATACCAATTGGAAACTAAAACCAATTGAAAATGCCAAAAGCTAGTGAGATCATTTAGCCAATAAAAATCAACATGCTCACCATGGTAAGCATGAGGTACAAGATCTTCAAGAAATACATGAGTGTGCAAAGATACCAATAAACAATAAGACAAGCACTCATGAGACAAATTTGGAACCACCAAAGAATTATAGATGAAAAACAAGGTGGCTCAAAGGAAATAGGATACCAACTAAAAGATGACCTCTCTCATATGTATAGGTTTCTTATTAGACAAACCATTGAAGATATACATCCTCAAAGAAACATATACATACGAAATGGTTCGGGAAAAAGATAACAAGGTATCCAAAAGGAAGTCATAAATATACACATGAGATTGTTGCTTAAAAGCATAGCACATAGCTCAAATTTATCTCATTGTATATAAATGAACTTCAAATATATCAAATGCATCACACATATCACTAAGGGAACAAGAGATAGTGGAGATGCTTTGAGTTAGGCAACAAGTATCACAAGGAAATAATATCAATTGAAGAAAAGGTTTTTGTAAATTCATCACACATATCACAAAGATATATTAAGTGAAGGAAATAGGCCAAAACCGCAACAATTGCATATAAAAGCTTTTCATGCCAAGAGGCAACCTACACAAGGTTGGATACTAAAGGGTATGCATGGGATAGATACTTGTTACCGAGATGCATTGAAGATGAAGATGATGAGAGTTGGTTTGTCATCAAAGCTTGACTCCGACAATCACACGGTGAGAACACGTTCCTTATGAATGAGGCAAGCATCCAATGCATCTCCATTGTACCTAAAACACAATTAGAGTACAAAATGGTTCCCAAACTCATTGGGTCCCATAGTAGTTAGATAAACTACAATATATAGGAAACACTCCACGTAAATATGTGCATATAGATATGAAATTGAATTTCATGCACATCTTAGCCGATTTAGGATTCGGTGGAGTATCCCCTATATATTGGAACTAAAAGGACTAGCATGCCATATAATATAAATGTTAAAGGATATACATACAAGGTCTTTCAAGATCCAAACGAGATACAATTTGGACAAAAACACCAAGTAAACCAAGAAGAGAGCACACGAGAGTGTGACACTAAAGGTTGTCCAAATTATATCAAACTCCAAATCAACACATGATTGAGGAAAAATCAAATCAACAAATGATTGATTCCAAAACACATCAACACATGAAGTGTGATATCAATAGGAATCAAATCAAACAACACATGATTGAAAAGACACCAATTGAAAATAAGATACCAATTAAAACAAAAAATATCAACTAGGAGAAAAGATACCAAAAAGAGGGTGATACTTGACAAAAATCAAGTAAAGGAAAATAAGGCAAAAAGGTATCAAGACTCCCACAAAAAAAATATTAATTGGAACAAATATCTATGGGAAGATATTAAATCCAATTAATACCAATTGAAGGTACCAACACAAGATAAAGAAACAAATGCCAATTGAAAGGATCAAAAATTGATAGATAGGTTAGTGTTCTAAATAAAAAGGAATGCTCCCCCAATATTTATGCATTATCTTATATATTTTCATTTGAATACAAAATGCACGCACATGGGATCATTACTCTCCATATTTTATTTACAACACTAAACACTACCAATTAAAAAAAAGGATCCATTCAAAAGGCAATGAGGGCAATAGATAAAGCAAATCAATGCAAGAGCCAATGTGAAGATGGTCTACAAAATCCACCACAATTACTAGTATCACTTGTCATGGACAAGGAGTATATAGAGATATTTCTCGGTGGTATAAAGGAATGATGTACAAGACCAACTTCACCACAAACTAGCAAATGGCAAAAGATAGGAATTAAAACACCGTTTTAAAAGGAGGTTTGTTGGTAGTTTCAATTATTCGAACCAACCGGCAAATCCATGGTTAGAATAAAAGGAAACAAATGGTTTCTCACATAATATATGGGAATGCATATTAGAGAGAAACCACACCAAGCAAACTCACACAAACAAGAACCAAAAGGTAACCACAAAGGAAGATTGGAACTTGTTTGAGAAAACATGCCACATAGGAAATGGATAATGTACAATATCAACTCTAAGTGGCAAACCTCAAATGTTCACATTTTTATGGGATTGTAATATGCACATAGCTTATTGCTCCCCCATAATGTGATACTTCATTTTATTTTTAAACAAGAGGCAAATAAAACCAACTAGAGAAATTAATGGACATTGTAGAAATTGAATTTCTCATGAATATGACATATCACATAGTAACTAGATAATATTGAAATATCAATACTAGGTGGTGTGCTTCATGTATACACATTTTTAGGTTTGTGAGGTGCACAAAGCACATCACTCCCCCAAAATGGGATAGTCCATTAATAACTCAAAGAGCCAAATAAAATCCACACAAGATTCAAAAAGCTCAACACAAAGATTACACATACATGATACACAACTAACATACACAACCTTGAGTAACAAGACTAGTAGGAAAGAAGCATATCACATACAAACACATGCTAGGAACAAAACTAACACATGCAAGGGAGCAAGCAACTTTCAAAGAATATATGAATTAAATACAAGTTACCGCAAGGAGGAAGCATTGGATATGAGATAAGTATGTGATCCTCTAATTGACTTGGCTTGAGAAATAAATCCATGAAGATCCCTTAATTCTTCAAAAATAGCCAAGTCTCCAATGTCCTCCACATCAACCTGTTGATCAAGTTGAAGCTTGTTGGTCCCCAACCAAGTTGGGTCCTAAGAGGTTAGTCACAATAGGTTTGGGAACCCAAATGGTGCTTTTCTTGACACCACTTTGAGCTCCCATATATTTGGCAAACACATTGCCACTTCTATCCTTTCCAAGAGAATAAGCATCATCAACTATAATAGGGTTGGATACGGTACCGTTAGTGCATGAAGAAGCAAAATGACCTTTGCCACGGCAAAGGTAGCAACACCGACTCTTCTTCTTCTTAATAGGCTCTTCAACTTGAGGAGCAATAGCTTGAGTCTTCTTGGGAGGTGGCCTTTGTTCAACACGTGGTTGAGCACGAGTTTGAACAAGAGGCCGCTTCCCTAGTTGCTTCTCACTAAGAGGCTTCTTCTTCATTGGGCAATCCCGGACGTGATGCCCTTCAACCTTGCACTTGAAGCAAGTGATCTTGGCCGGATTCTTGACTTGAACTTGGCCCTTATTCTTCTTCTCAACCTTGGACTTGTTCTTGTTGTTGGAGTTGAATCCAAATCCACTCTTGTCATTGGGGGATTGTTGCACACTCAACATGTTGTCAAGTGCACGCTTCCCTTCATGACGCTTTTCCAAGCCTTTCTTCATAGAATTGGCTTGGGCCTTGAGCTCTCCTCTTTTCTCTACATGGTTAGTGACAACACAAGTACTAGAGGAGGTAGATGCATCATTGTTAGAGCAACAAGGCAAAGCAAGTAATTCATCACATGATGTACCAACATTCTTAGTGGATGAACTACTAGGACTAGCACATGACAATATAGCATTGTTAATTAAGGTTGTGCTAATATCCACATGAGGCTCACTTGATGTTACCTTTGTAGTGATGGCCTCATGAGCTAACTTAAGGCACGCATAGGATGCTAGAAGATCATCATTGGAGCTAGATAGCTTTTTATGATTTTCTTCCAACTCCCTATACTTGCTAGTTAGCAACTCAAGTTGAGCCCTTAGCTCAACATTCTCCTTCAAAGTAGATGTTTCACAAGAATTGGAGTTAGTAGCACAAGCATCATTTACAATAGGAATAGAAGAAGAAATCTTAGCAAGCTCTTCATTTAATTTAGCATTTTCATTTTTCGTGACCTTATATTTAGCAATGGCATGGTCACGTTCTTTAATGATTTTAGCAATTATTTCATTGTGAGACTCCTCGATAGAATCTAGTTTCTCCTCAAGAGAAGCACGAGTCTCATGCTCTTCCTCAAGAGCATCCTCTAACGATGCTTTCTCCATAGCATCATCTCTTTCTATCTTACCTTTTCTTCAAGGCTTGCTTCCAAGGCCTCAATAGTTTTTCCACGCTCAATAAGAGTGCTCATAATTTCAAAGAGGTTAGCTTGGGCACTTTTATTGGTAGGAAGGGCTTTAAGAATCATTAGACCTTTATTTTGAAGAAGGGCATTAATTTTTTTCACATCATCTTCTTCATCATTATTATCATTATCATTATTATCATTATCATCACTAGAAGAAGATTTAGCCATAAGGCAATAAGTGATGGATGAAGAAGAATAATTATTTTTTGAACTACCCAAGTTCAAATCTTGTTCCACAATTAATTGAGTTTCCTCTACGTTAATATTCATGCAAGAGTTAGAGGGAACACAAGTATTTTTATCATTGGAACAAGATAAAGCAAGCATATCATCATTAGATTTATCTAAGCAATTTTTGGATGATATGCAAGGACTATCAACACTAGCATATATGATATTTGTAGTGCTATGAGTGTTTAGGTCCAAAGATGAAGCATTGCAACAAGATAGAGATAAATGATCATCAACAATGAGCTCACTATCCAAATTGCAAAGCCTATCACTACTCACCATTACATTGGATTGTGGCTTACCACATTTTGGTGAAGTAGATGAAGACGAGGGCTCGTCACGGCCGGAGGTGGAGGGAGAACAATCATCCTCAATGGTCATGGAATTGCCACATTTTTCTTGAAGCTTTGTCCACAAATCATGAGCATCCCGGAGAGGCATGATTGACTCGAAAACTACAACACTCACAAATTTGCAAAACTCATTAGAAGCTAGAGCATCTAGATATAAGTTTTTCTCATCCTCTAAAGTCGTACATTCGTAGTCCTTCGGAGGAGAAAAACCTATATCTAAGATACGCTCAATATTGGGGTCCAAGACCCGTAAGTGTTTAAGCATATGAGTTTTCCAAACATTAAAATTTGTGCCATTGAATATAAACATGGAATTGTGCACTAAATCCCTAGACGACATCTTTACTCTCTAGGCGGTAAAGCCAAACAAGAGAGACGAGGCTCTGATACCAATTGAAAGAACAAACAATGCCCGGATGTCGCCTAGAGGGGGGGGGGGGGGGGTGAATAGGCGATTAAAACTTTTTCTAATTAGGGGCTTGATAATTGCGGAATAAAACTATGTGTTTAAATTAACAAGCCAACAACCTAATATTCTAGGTTCACATATGTGCACCAACAACTTATGCTAAGCAATTCAAGCAACAAGAAGATAGCAAGATATGAACTTCAAGCACGAAGGCTATCACAAAGTAAATTGCATAAGTAAAGCTCGGGTATAGAAATAACCGAGGCACGCGGAGACGAGGATGTATTCCCGAGTTCCTCCTTGTTAAGGGAGTACGTCTCGTTGGAGGGGTGTGAGCTCGCCACAAGAGGCCTACTCAAGATGCCACAAAGGCCTCACCCTATTCTCCGATGAACCTCAGCCAAGGGATTGGTTCACCTTCCACTATCGGAATCCTTCGGGGCGGATTCTGGAGCCCTTTACAACTTGTTTGGGGCACACACCCACAACCTAATTGGGGGCTCCCAAACGTGCCGAAGCTTCACAACTCGAAGTCTTCGCGGCACCTCCAAACCGTCTAGGGTACACAATGCACCCAAGAGACAACAAGCTCTTGGGAACACAATGCACCCAAGAGTAACAAGCTTCTCGAACCTTCAATCCCACGTATCACCGAGGGGAACTCAAACCTATGCACCAAATGCAAAAGGCAAGAGCACAAGTGCTCAAATCCTTCACTCTCAAATTCCAACTAAGCAATGAATGCTTTGGGGGAATGAGAGAGGAAGAACAAAGAGGAGAACCACAAAAGAACTCCAAGAACTAGATCCACTATGTTCCCCTCACTTAGAGGAGAGATTGATTGGTGGAAATGTAGATCTAGATCTCCTCTCACTTTTACCTCAAAAATATGCAAGATTCATTGGAGGGATTGAGAGGGGGGCAAGATTTTCAAGGTCAACAATGGTGGGAGAGAGAGAGGAAAACGTGCTGCCTTAGATGGGGAACCATATAGGTCCCCCGAAAACTTACCGTTATGGTCAAAATCGCGCCCAGGAGCGGTACTACCGCTGGGCCAGCGGTACTACCGCCCCGAGTGATTTCGGGCGCTCAAACGCGCGCGGTACTGGACTCCCGGCGGTACCCGGGCGGTACCGGTACGGTACTACCGCTGGGCAAAAAACTGCAGGACACCCGGTACGAGAAAAATCATAACTTAATCATCCGGACTCCGTTTTCGATGATCTTGGGCTCATTGGAATCGCAACGAAAATTTCTACAAGATCATGCAGAGAAACATCATAGTCCATCAATGGAGGATAAAACCAAAAGGAGAAAGGTAAAACCTCTCTATTTCGCAAACCGGAAATGTTATATCTTTTACAAATGAAGTCCAAATGACATGAAACCAATTTTGTTGGAAAGAGGATGACAAATGCAACCCTTGGAAATATAGCAAACAAGTAATTGAGATTTTGCAAAGAAATGGGAAAGAGAAATCTTCCGCACGGATGAACCGGCAAAATCTCCAATACCGAAACCGCAATAGAAGACGCATATGAAAATCGTTTTCGGTGAACTTAGCTTTGTCATGACAAGCACGACAAGCACCAAGACCACACCACGATAAGAGACAAATAAGAATCAATAAAGATGATTGCATGGATGCAAAGGTTTGTGCTCTCTACGACGATACGATCACGATACTCGGTCGAGAGCCCCTCTTGATAGTACGGTTATCTATCCTATAATCCGGTCTCTCACTAAACAACATGAGACCGGTAAAATAGAAACCCTATCAAGATCATACCCTTGCCTTGCGCATTAATCCACTTGAGGTCGATGAAGACGATCTTCATCTCCTCAAGATGCACCACCTTCCTCGATTGCGCTTCGGTGAAGATTCACATGACGCTCCCCTATACACCAAGATGGGAGACGCACTCTTCGGCATAACTTCACTTGGCCTTGATCAACCCGCACAAAGCCTTGATCAACACAAACTTTTCTTCCCTTAGCTTTGACTCCAACAAATGGAGATCAAGCAACTCAAATGGACACACCTATGAATATAGCTCAATGCAAACATTAGTCCATAGAGATTGTCATTAATTAACAAAACCATGCATGGGAGCAACCATGCACTTTCACCGGCGTATATACATTTCGTGCATGTGGGGGTTTGTACCATGCTCTTGAAGCTCTGTTGTCTGCTGATAATGGCCCTCGACATTTGCAGTTGTATATTTACGATACAGATGAAAACCTGATGCATAGGGTTAAAAGGTCTCCAAATCTTAGGTTAGACCTCATACGAAAAATTCTGGCAATACTAGAGCATAACCCTTATGCTCAAGTTTTTAAGAGTCTTGGTGCTGTTGAGAATCTAGATGAATATAGGATCTCACTAAACACAGATATCAAGCTCGATCAAAGAAGGTACAATGCACCAACTGCTTCTGAGGTGGCAGCAATATGGGTTGAGGGAAGCGACCCTCAAAATACTTTTGATAGGAGTGTTGTTGTTTATGGAAAAAGAAGAGACCGTCCCCTGTATATTAGAGCTTACTATGGTTGCTATGACCCCTTGTCATATCCACTATTCTTCCCACGCGGGGAGACAGGTTGGAATCGTCATATGCCATATATTGAGGCCACCGATAAAATTACCCAGGATTCTGTTCACAGTGCTGCACGACAAGAAGATGACTCCTCACATGTTCATGCAGGTTTGATGTTCATTATTGATTTACATACTTATTAGTTAATTAAAGTAAACCTAAGACATCCATCCATCTTTTCACATGACAACATGATTATTACAGAACCGGCTGATCATACGACACGACATGAAGATCATAGAGAACAATCTGGTCCTACCACACGAGATGAAGATTATACAGAACAATCTGGTCATACCAAACGCGACGACTATACACAACAGTCTGATCATACTACACAACATGAAGACCCTGACCCTGCAGGTATCGATCGCCATTTATGTATCTATACTATAATATTGTAGTTGGACGTTGGTACGTCCTCTCCCATCGTCTGTCATCCCTCTCACACGCACGTCGTTTGGGCTCCTTCGCCCGGCCCAGCAAACGTCTTCTCGGCTCTCGATCCGATTTCTCCCGTTTCTCCTTTTCTTTTTTTTTACAGAGCGAGAGAGGGTGGACTAGGGTTCCACTGCGCCGCCGTGTCCTCGCTGATGGATCGGCAAGTACTCCACGGTCAGCGGAAGACAATGCCACTCCAAAGCAAGCAGACAAGCACATCGGTGCCAGGAACTGAAGCCCTCCTCGACCGCGTCCCGTCGCCGCCTCCACTACCACGTCCCGCCGCCGCCTACCACCACCATATCCTGCTGCGAGGGTCGTGGAGGCGCGCGAGGCAGCGAGCGGGGGCGGCGCCGCTGGAAGCCCGACGACCTCCAGCCGGAATCGACCTCGGCCGCGTCAACTCCTCCCGCTCCGGTGGCTCGACCCGCAAGGTCGTCGTCGAGGCTGCCGCCACCGGGGCTCGATCTGCAAGCTTCAGGGGCTTAAGACGGTGGACGACGAGGACCCGCTCAGGATCCTCCACTTTAACCCCCGCCTTCGCGGCGACTGGAGTGGCAAGTCTGCCATCGAGCAGAATACCTGCTACCGCATGCAGTTGACTGGTACATCCTGTTTGTTTCCCTGATTTTAGTTGTCGATTATTTGGCTGAAAGATAAAATCGGTTGAATTCTTATTCAGTGGATGTGGAAGAACATGCTTGGTAGGAAGCTTCAACGCCGTCGGTTTACTTCATGCTACATAGGGTTAAGCTGCAAGCTTCTCTGATTCATATTTCCGTTTTAACCATGTGCAGGCATTATAGTAGCGACCATTTCATTGCATATGAGAGCGACATGCAAAATTTCCATTATAATTATTGTGTGGTGTCATCTTTTTTCATAACTATGTAAGTATATATATGTATCATTGTATCAGGAAGCTTTTCTCCCAATAATGGCTTATGCATATTTACTAGCTCAACCGTTGTTCTTTTTTGAGGTGATTGATTCTTGATGTGGATATGGTACTGATGCTTCAGGGCAATGTGACCCAATGGATGGATCTGATGCTCCACCATGGTCTGTGCGATGGTACACTCATACTGAAACACCTGCGGGCTACGGCACAACATAGTAGTTAATTTATTGCTGTCGTATCAACTCAGTCGATTTCATTGTAGAAAAAATGTATTGTAGTCATATCGTTGCGGTAATTAGGTCTCTGTATCCCTGGTAATTCTCCTAATGGTATAGTGGAAATATAAAAACAGGTTTGCCAGTGTGAATTGTTACTGCTGAATAAAACTAATAGCAATTAGAGGAAAAGTTATTGATCCGGTACTTTTATAGTGCCATATTCATCAATATAAGCTTCACTTGTTTGTCTGTATATTCTATAGGGAGATGTAATGAAGATAGAAGCTATGGTACAGACACATTGAAAGATTCTGCTGTAGAGGTAAGTTTGCATGGACATTTGCTTCCGGTGAATGGCTGTGTTTGATTTTTGTAACACTTAGAGCTGTCGGCCAAGGAAGATAGGAGAGCTAGACTATGGGGATTTGATAATATATGAATGCTTAGTCTATATAGCTGGTATATGAAGATTGCAAGAATTAATCAGCTCCTTTTGCAATAATGCATAACATCATAACTAGCATTATCCAATTGCTCACATCCAGGACTGTCACGCTGCAATATAACTTGATGCTGCATCAACATTAATATGTTTTGTGAATGAACTCTGGCAGCAAAGGAAAATAGTTAGCAATATCTCAGAAAGCCTGTCCAGTTATTGCTTTTTCTCAAGAACAATGATAAAAGTAATACGTCAATATGAGATACATATAAAAACAAGTTCGCCATAGAAGTAGTGCGATTACAGTATTATTATTCTCTTATTTTCGTTCCGTACATCAAGAGATGCTATCAAAAATGTGCATCTACTGTCATTTCACATAGATCATGTGCATCTTCTGTAAACCTTTCTCTTACTTAAAAAATCATGATGTGAAGCTGGTATTGTGTTATTTTAAACTGTGTTTTTTAGACTACACCGAGTTGAAGCTGTCAAGTCTTGTGCACTCAAAAGCAGTCACTTCGTTGCATCCAAATATAACGCACGGGCATGCTGTGAGTAAATATTACATTTCATCTCATTTTTCATGCATTTCAATAGCATACACCTCTTTGATAAATGTGCATGGGCAGGAAAAGTAAGTTAGATAGTGACACATCAAAATATAATTAATGAGAGTGTTTTGGGCAGTAAGATTGAAAAGAGAAATGAACTATTTTCATGTATTTTAGTTTGATAGAACAACATAGATCGAGTAATGACTAGCAAGTTGTTTTTAACTGAATTATATTCCTGTGTTTAACTTCAAAGTATGTGCTCAAAAACCATGTGTGAGGATTATATAGCCGTGATTCCGGAGCCAATGACAAGGGTTGACTAGCAAGTTGTTTATAACTGAATTATATTCCTGTGTTTAACTTCAAAGTATGTGCTCAAAAACCATGTGTGAGGATTATATAGCCGTGATTCCGGAGCCAATGACAAGGGAAAGACGCCTAGCTTCAACACTGAGATATAGACTTTTGAGGTATGACCTCTTCTCATTGGAACACATTTTTGTAATGGGATGTAGTTATTTTTACCCGACATAAGCATAGTCATATCTCATGAGCGCTTAATTTTTCTATTTGTTAATATATCTTAATAAATACCTTCTAATTTATATGGTTTGACTACCTTAGTTTTTTATGAGATTTCTTATTTTCTGAATTTCAGTTCAGATGATCAGATGGAAATATTTGCTTGGCAGATGAGCTGCATACGGCCCGAGTTTCCAAAAAATGTTTCAAACAAGCTGCCGAGAAGGGTTCTGAGGGACCAATAGAAGGATGAACTCACGAATCTTATCAAAAGCTATGAGGAGTCCGAGCCTCCAAGGGGTATCTCATGTCTCTTCAGTAGGGAATAATTCTTGCTGTCCAAAGCATTTTTAAACACCCAATGTACTACATAAGCAACGGCTAATATAACTATCGTGTACATGATTCGTCTTGTGAGTACTGTGGTGGCAACATTGTTTAACAAATACGTGGAAATTATTACACTTTTATGTTAAATACAGTCGATTGGAAATTATGTTTTGTCTTGTCCTATATAATGATGTGCATCAGAATTTTAAATTTATATGTTCAAAACGATTAGTGTTGGAATCGCTATAATATTTATGTCTCCGTAGCAACGCACGGGCATTCAACTAGTGTGTATAAAACGCATGGACCCGCCGCTCCGGCTTCCGAACCTCTACAACACACATCAGTCCTGGAACTGCACCCCAGCGGAGCCGAGGGCTCTACCGCTGAAGCGACCAAAGCTGACACCCTTCAACCCAACTATGATTTTCCGGAGCCACCGCTTCCAATTCCACACTGGCCTCGAGGCCGCGCACATGCCTAGCCTATGGGAAAGCTGCAACGCAACCCAAGCCAACACTTTGTGACAAAGTACAAAACCTCCAAGGTGACGCTCCCAAGCTGGAAGTGATGAAGACGTCGCTGTCACCCGCTCCGGCCAAGGCCAAAACTTAGGTTTTTTTACGTAGAAAGCCCGAGACTCAAGCGACGAGGGAGGTGAAGGGGCACCTCAACGATGCCTCCAAGGAGGGGAGCCACGTACGAGAACACCATATCGACCGAGGTCGGTGCTAGGCTTTCACTCGGACCCATAGTCATTGAAGTCTTTCCACACATGTCTCCAGCTCGCCGCCGCCAACCTCCACCACCTTCGTAGGCAACCCACCAAAACATCACAACATTGTGCCCCCGCTACATCCACCATCATCCAGAGACCGCGCCTCGACATCCTATCCGCCGGCTGGAAGGCAAACTGCCACTGCCATCACAACACCTCCATGGCCCGTAGTCACCTCCGGCCACCGCGACGCATGGTCTGTGCGTGGAGGTCCAGATCCATCTCCTGGAGCAAGACAATCGCCCAATCGCGCGGCATATCGCCCATGCACCGGCTTGTGGACAGAAGCGTCGCCAGTAGCACGTGCACAACGACAGAAACAAACTCCGCCGCCGAGCTCCATTACGTGCATCGTTCCATGCCGCCATACTCAGCACCAAATGTGCCCCCGCACTCACCGAGAGAACCCCGCAAATAGTAGAAACCAGCGCAAAGCCGTGGCCATCCTTCGGAGAGGCCTTTGCCCACCTACATCCTCTGGCGGCGTCGAGGAGACGGGGGAGGTGGGGGCTCGTGGCGGCTAGGGTTTCGCTACCCGTGTTGCCCTGGGAGCGACACTGGAGCAGCTCGGTTCCTAAAAATGTTATGTTTTGAACCGAAATAAATTTAGATATGGTCAAATATATTCAACATGCATATAGAGCAAAAAAATCAATAAACCTATAGTTTAGATATTTCTAATGGGGGCATGAATGACATATGCGGTTGGCGGTTTGAGTGCCAACTCATATTATAATTAATCTTTTGCATTGTTGCAGTTTACTTACGTCTAATGGTGTTAGTAACGCAAAAGCAGCATGCCTCCTTTACTCGATTCTTTGTATTCCCCGGCTCGACCATGTGGCCATCTTCCAGCTCCATCGTGAGTGACATGACCATCTCGGATGCCGCTGTCATAACACATGCGAGCTTGAACATTCTCATGCTCCAACCATAGGTAGAAGGAGATACCAAGACATGCGACATGCATGCACGTATGTCTAAAAAAACACTATACTGATTATGAATTCTGGAAATTCAGTTCTTCAGTTTACTAAACATTCTGACCAGAGAAACAAATATTTTAGATAGTATCTATAGTGTATTTCAGAGAACAAACCTCTTACTCCTCCTGTCAGTTAACTACATCATGTATTTTCTGTTTATGTTTATGTAACCGGTACTAAACTTTATTTCTGGCCACCCGTGATGCTATACGTCTGAAGCATATAATTAAGCAAGAATGTACAAAAATGCAGGACAAATCATTGATCTTGATGTACAATATTCAACTTACCAAATAGATGAAGAAACATTAAATAAAATAAAAATCACTCCAAGATTATTTTCTTTAACAGTACTCTTCGAGGCTATTTGTGGCGCACGAGAAAAATTCTGTAAGGAGAAAAACCTGTCTTTCTAGATTAACAAAATCTTCAGAAAAGAAAGGAGAAATCCGTGCTCTTAACCAGCTGGGGCTTGTCGGCAGAGATAATTTATTGAAAATTTCTGCAGGATAAAAAACTGTCTTTCTAGATTAACAAATTTGCTCGGGTACTTGCAGCATCTTACTTCCGGTTGCGAAGGGAAAGAAAATAACAGTGACAAAGAAAAGTTTTGGCGACAAAGGTAGACCCGTCAGTACGGGAGAAGCGCGCTGCGCCGACGGCACATTTTGTCGGGGCCGTCGGCGTAGGCCCTCCCCGGGCCAGCCCACCAGACCGGCCGTTGGCGTAGGCATTCTGGGCCGAGGGCAGCCGTCGGCGTATCCCTGGCCCTCGGCGTACGAAGGCAGCATTTAACGGCGTGTGACGGCGTCATCCTACGCCGACGGCAAAGCCGTCGGCCCAGCCTATGCCGACGGCAAAGCCCTCGGCGTAGCCTAAGGCCGTCCACACCCCCCCTAGGATCGCCTTTTTCAGTTTCAAAAGCATGGCAAAAAATTATAAAAAATTCAAAAAATAAAATCCTTTGAACTGTAGTTATATTAAGTGATTTAGTTGTTACGAAAATTAACAAACATGAATTTCGATATATTTTGCAAAACAACGTCATGAAAACTTTAAATGGCTGCAACTTTTGCATACGACGTCGGAAAAAAATCTAAAACCTATCAAAATGATCGCCACAAAATTTCTAGTTCAATTTCAACAACCATCGGCCGTTTTGGATTCTTTTAGATTCTTAAATTTCGAAAAGGAAAAAAAAGATATTTCAAAAATTATATTTTTTTAAAAAAATAAATAAATTATGTCATATTTGAATTCCTCACATTTTTCTGATAATAATGGATATATTATTTGTCGAATTTCGATTTACAGATTTAAAGATATTAATTATGCCATATTAAATGAATAAATGGCCAAAATTGTATAAAATATTATTATTATTACTTATTTTATTTTTATTAGAATTCAATATTATTTTTTATTTATTCATTGTTGTTTTAAATAATTGTTTGGAATTTTAAAAAATAAAGACGTGTGACATAATGGTATAAGATAATAGGATTGATATGGTAGTATTGACAAGAAGGTATAATTTCTTTCGCGGAAGCTCATCCGGAAGGAACCGAGAAGTTAAGTGTGCTAGGGGTGAAGTAGTGTGAGGATGGGTGACCGACTGGGAAATTTGACTAAGTGTACTTAGAATTAAAAATGTCCCAAGTGAGAGATTAACGAGTCAAAAAAATTGAAAAATTGAAAAAACAATTTTGAAAAATCCAAATGGTCGTTATCTCCTATGCCGATGGCTTTGCCCTCGGCGTAGCTCCTATGCCGACGGCCAGCCTACGCCGACGGCAAACTAGGCTGCGCCGACGCCGTGCTACGCCGAGGGCAGCCGTCGGCGTAGCCTGCGCCGACGGCAATCTGAGCTATGCCGACGGCTGCAAGCCGTCGGCGTAGCGCGTGCATCCTGTAGTGCGTAGAGTAACGATTTGGCAATCTTACCCGGGAAACAATTCCAAGCTTTTCTAGGTTCTTCACAACATCAACAACTCTAGAAATTGGACTACACGCCGCGAACTCTTCCTTAATGAGCTGTTCGCAAGGTAAATCAAGATCATGCAGAGATCAGCAAACTCATATGTCAAAAACACAAAGGGAATGCCATCCTTGTATAGTTGTATAAACTCTCCATTTGATATAATCAAGGGAATAGCCATCTAGTATCGGTAATATTTTCCTTGATAACACCTATACCTCCAAACACCATGTAGGAGATCGACCGTGCAAGTGCGCGCTAGCTGCTTCTCCAGGAGGGTGCCGGGATGGACGGTATAGCCTCGTCCTGACACTTTGACATTGGCAGCAGCAGAGATGTGATCGAGTCGCCGACCAGGCTGCCGGTGTCGAGTCGATGACGTTGAACTCGCGTGAGACTCGTGCGTAAAAGCGTGATCTCCATCGGCAGCCTGAGTCGCCGCTTCATCCCGACGGTGTCCAGCAACGGCTGCCACGACCGGTGTCGCTTCATCCCGACCCCGACGGCCGCGTCGCCGCTCAACTTGACGTCAGATGCACCATGCCTGGCCGGAGCACCTCTGCCGCCGTGATCACCACAGAGCTGCAGTAGACGGACGACCGGAGAGACCCTGCCGCCGTCACCGGTGACGCTATTCATCGGCTTGCAGACGCCGCCGTGTTCACCCCGTCATCTGTTGGCGTCTGTGGTGGTGATCACGATTCTTTTCGACGTGGAGGAGAGCGCGACCATCTCGTCATTGCTGAGCACGACGTGGACCAAGCCCATGGAGAGCATTAAGTATATGCGACGAGGCTGGAGGAGCTTCTCGTAGACGAAATCCGGCACACGCGCGGCCGTGCCAGCCGACGGCGAGGCGGCACGCTTCGCACATGAACTGCCCCAGGTTCAGCACCTGCAGCTTCAACGCTAGCATCTTGCAGCAGCTGCTCGCCGTCCACACCGACGCGGTGGTGCTCGGCACATGCGGCGCATGCATGAGAAATTGATTAGTGGTGTATATAAACCACGACTCTAATTCCCTACTAACACGGCAAGCCAAGCTATCTTCCAACAGTACGTGAGCTATTTTTGGATTGTAATTCTCTACTAACACGGCAAGCCTTTTTTTTTGGAGATACTAACACGGCAAGCCTAGTTATCTTTCAACAGTACATGAGATATTTTTGGATCGTATGGAGAGAATTAAGGGGACGGGCGATTTGGATAGTCGGGATCAGTGCGGTGGAGATAAGCTAAAACTGTTATCTATTTTGTTGTTAGTTGTTAGCGTTGGCATTTTGGTAAATTTTTACGTGAGGATAAGTTGTTTGTTGAGATAAGAGAAGTTTGTTAGCCAATTAGTAGGGGCGTTTTGTTGTTGCGGTGGCAGTTTCCCAGTAATTATATTGAAGTGTGACACCGGACACGGCATCTTTGCTTTTAATAGTAAAGACTAGGCAATGCCCCGCACCGGGAAATTTTTTAATAAAATTTATTGACATACTGCAACATATAGAATATATAATACAACTCTATATTTTGTTACTATTAAATTAACTAGCAAGGTGGCCCTCGCAAATGCGAGGGCATGGTCTTTAGCTCGTTTAGTATATTCATGAAAGAAACTAATGGTGTAATCGCCTAATAAATACTGGAAACACGGAAAATCTAAATCATCGGATTTTACTCTCCTAGATTTTAGTTTGGACCTATCTAAGTTGTGATATTGCGTGATGTAACATCATGCACAAATTTCAAATGCATGAATACTATCATGTAGAACAATTGAAAATTGGACTAAACTTTCAATATCAGTGTAAGATTAGATTTGCAAACACACTTTTCCCGTATTAAAATATACATATTTATTTTTAATTATAGTTTGAACTGTCGCCGAGTTCGACTGTAAATGTTTGTAATACATAATAGCAGCAGAAAAGGATGATGCAAAAACGCCAGACATACTTATCTTTAAAAGCTTATGCAATTCAGATCAATATAAACTAAAATCCTATAGGTAGGGAAACAAAGACCAGATCTGTAGAAGAGAGAATGAATCATGTCTTGATATGTTTTTGATGTATTAACATGGCAAGAAGAATATGTAGGTGTTGGAGTTTCTTTATGGATATATTAACCTAGAGTCAAACCATATTAAGATGAAAGTTAAATCCAAGAACTTGGCCTTTAGGAAAGTAGTTAACTTCTATAACGGTTATGCTTCTAGGGAATTTTATCCATACACACGCACTTAAGTACCATATCATGTATGTTATTGCTTAAAATGCAAACTTATTTTCAAATCATATTCACTTACACACCACCCCATTATATGGATCATAGCAAGGTCCGTATTCAACTGAACATATAAATGTGTACAAAAGATTGTGAAGTCATATATTTATCTCTTTATATTGGACCTAATATTATGCAAAAACTATTAGATATTTGATTTTTATGCCTCTTAACTAACTTACTATCGATTTATATATTAGAACCTAATATTATGCACAACAACTTGCTAGATCTAAACTTCAGCGATGCATAGCAATATAATATCACACATAGATAGTTCGTTATCACAATTGACTGACACACTCACACCATGAAATCAATTATCGTGTACCAAAGTAATAATATGTACAACTAAACTATCAGCTGCTCACGATCGTAGAGATACAAATATTCGACCATGCAAAGCATAGAAAATGTGACATACGAACCATCATCTGACTTTCATGGAAAGCAACATGCAGTCTCATATTCCATTAGTTAATACTATGATAATACCTTTGATACATGCAAAATAGAAATCCAAAACTAATAAAAAACATGAATAAGTTGAATATACAAAATACGGACCTAATCAGGAAATAATATATAACTTAGTGTTTAGGCAAAAATAACAAAAAGAGAGAACATAACATGATAAGTTTGGGACCATTTGATGTAGTCTATAAAAATCGGGTGAGACAAATAGGCGGGTGCTCAAAACTAATTTTCAAAGTGTTAACCATGTGTCATATATGGAGGACACAATAATCAACTCCAGAGATCAGGGAAAACAATGCAAAATAATATGGAACACTTCTAGCCATTAAGCTGCAAACAACCGTAGCACCACAATAGTATAGAACTTTGGTGACAGATACCTTCTTTGCGTCTTCTCCTTGTGAACTCGATAGATTGTATCCTAACCGAAGAGCCACTTGTGGCACGATCCTTGTACCAAGGAAGGTCTGGGTATTTTCTTCTGACCTGATTAGACATCAAAGTCTTTCAAGATACGTATTTGGTTGACTAATGGATNTGATGGCCACAACTACCATGGCTAACTATCATATATGTTTGTTCCTACAGGTTCAGAAACACTTCACGCCTGAGCTTCTCAACAGATTGAGTGACATCGTTATATTTAACCCGCTTTCGCACGCCGAGCTGAAGCAGATCGTGAAAATACAAATGAAAAACGTCATGGCCAGAGTAGCTAACAAGGGCATATCTCTATGTGTGAGCGATGCTGCATTGGATATAATTTTATCGGATTCGTACAATGTAGTAAGTATAGATATGGCTTATGTTCAAGTTATAACGAGTTAATATTTTCTTTCTTACTCTTTGTGTCTGTGCGTTTGTGTAACTATGGTTGCGTCTCTCGTAGATGTATGGCGCAAGGCCCATAAGGAGGTGGTTACAGAAGAATGTGATGACAATCCTCGCTAAGATGTTGGTCAAAGGAGAAGCAGACGAAGGCTCGACAATCAGCATTGAAGCTAGGAATGACAAGAAGGGGCTGAGATATGAAGTGGTGAAGACGGTGGCAGATCCACAAAGCCAGCTGATGCCAGCCATGGAGCGTCCCGATGACTCTGACAGCGATGACAATGATACAGTCGTCGGCACTCATATTACCACCACTTGCCTCATGGCCAGTGACAGTCTTGAAAAGGATGATCAAGTTTTAGCTAGCTAGGAGATTTACAGATTACTGGCGTGAGATGGATTCTGCTAGGAGACACTATACAATGTGGTGTGCTCCTAGACCATCCTGAATAAGCAGAGGTGTCATACCTGCCTCGATGTTTTGACTGAACCCGCCGTCTTCCTATCTAGCTCCATACATAAAATTCCACGCGCAATATCTTGCACTACAACTCTCGTAACACTGTCTTCAGTAGTAGTCTGCCGCCTCCATCGACCATCCGTCATGAGCACGAGCAATCCGTGCATCTTACCCCGGCAAGACCGGCCGGGTGGACAGGAGAGAGAGGGGTACATTAAGCTATGATTCGCGCTGCCGGCCACACGGCCGCTCCGGCCTCAACGCCATCACCATGCTGCACGATCGTGTATTCGTACGTGTTGGAGATGAGTGCTGCAGTCTCGTACTGGTTATTTCCACACAGGTCGTGGGACGGCTACTTACATCATAATTCGACGCCACGGAGGTGCTGCAGCCTGCAGGTACTGCCTGACGAGTTGATGGCCAAAGTCGTTGGCTAGTTACCCTCTGTGGATAAACATGATCGATCGAGAATCTTCTCTAACTACGCTGATCGACTAGTACAGATTGTAGCTCACCGTCTACGCATTATCCTGGGAGTGCTTGATTCGAATTATAGTAGAGTGCAATTTTTTTTCCTTTGTTGGGATACTAGTGTTAGCGTTGCATGAGCAAATCTCTCCTACAACTAAGGTAGCGGGATCTCTGGCCTGTGGTTGCTCTATGGACCGGTCCCGCTTTGCAGTGTGACGTGTGGAGGTGCTACCTGCTGGTTTGCATAGGAATATACTTCAGCTAGCGTGGGAAATGGTTTGGTTTTCTTTTTTTTTCATAACTTACAATATTGATATTCAGACTAGGAAAACAATGTACATGAAATATATGTATCTCGCCGAGTAGGTTCCATTCCCGTGCTCGGTTTCGAGTTTCGTCGCCTATAACTTTTCAATTTCGAACTGATATTTGGAATATTTTTAGATTTATTTTGTCAAATTCGTCGCACTCGATTGACTATTTGAAATATCCTTTGACGAGCAGGTTCATCTCGATGTTTCACACAACTTTCGTGTTGTAATTTTTCATTTTCGAAGGTCATATATGAGTAGATCTTGTACATGTATGTATGTGTTTACACGTGCGTGTGTTTTTCAATGCCTTTGTCTTCTCATCTCAAACACCGCCTGTCGCTGTTATGAACTCTGTCTTGGTATGTGTTCTTTAACCTGGTCCATTGGAGTAGATATTATATTGTACATATGATGATCGTTAAACCTATCAACATGTCTATGGTATGTTTGTGTGTTCGTTGTCATCGCAAACTTTGTTGGTGCCACTGCTCGATTCATTATTATCATAATTCAAGCCCTACACTTGAATTTACATGATGCCCCTTTTTCCTCTCCATGAGATTACATCACGAGTTATTGTGAAAATAAAAGAAATAAAGAGATTATGGAAGTCAATATTCTCGCATTTATTGTACCGCACTGTTCATTCTATTTCCTTGTTTTTTAATTATTATTTATGTAAAAACAGTCAGCCAAAATGATCAATTGGAATTCTAATTAATGATTGAAGAATGAAAAATCCACTTCTTATGGGGATGTCACGTATACGAATCTATCCAAACGTAGAAGTGTTAGGTAAATTCATCATGTAGATAGAGGTGAGAGTAAGTGGCAGTGCACACGATACACGTTGCAACCAAATGTCGGTGTTTCCGTTTTTCGAGAGCAAATAGAAAAAATCAATGCATGCCATAGAATGAGGCGTATAACATGACTCAGCTCACGTTTCTCCTTAGCCAGACTTTGGGGCGGACCCAAGAAGGGCCGAGTGTTACCATAGTCTTCATATTTTTATAGAAAACTCTGAAGTTATTGAAATTTGCTAATTAACAAAGTGCCCCACTCGCATGATTGTCCCCTATTGAAAGTTTTTTCTGGGTTCGCCCCTGGCCAGACTCTGGAAGACCACGTATGCAAGGAGGCAAGAACGATGCAGGTAACCAGACATGCCTTTGCTAGATACTATGGATGGATTCATGTTCGACATGGCGATATTTTTGACAGATCAAATCTTGGCTACTACAAAGAGAGGAAGTACTTTTTTTGTCTGGTTTAAATTTCATAATCATTAGCTTCAAGAAGAAATTCACAAACCACATTTGATTTCTCAACCATCCATTTATTGCTAATTTGTATGTACCGATTTGAAAACGACGACGATATAAAGTGGAGGCAATGCAGTCGCAGCGACAAACTGATAGAAACAATGCCATACATTATGTGGTGTGGTTCGGGTCAGAGCAGGCAGTGCAACTAGGTACCGACACCGGTCGAAGGAGAGGGTGACTACCAGTTGGGCTGCATGTGAGGTTAGATCATTGCCGACTAAAAATGACACATGTTGAAAAAAATAAGTAGATATTGAATGGCAATCCAATATATGCTACATCTTTCGCAATTTTTGAGGCATCTGAACAACATCTACATGCAGTTCTTCTTCGTGAAAGATCGATAAGTATGAAATAAAGTTAAGTTCGAACATAGCAAAAATCATGTGGGCGCGGCAAAGCGCGCCTTACCTTCTAGTATAAAACTATGCAGATCTCAATTGTAAGATCCTCACAGAGTTTACACTCCCTTTTTGTGCAAATTTCTGATAGAAATTACATTTATAGTCATACCACAATGTCACCCGTGCCGATTACAAGGAGTCGAAAGCGGTGTCGCCCAGATCAATTACAAGGAGTCAAACTGCTATGTCTCCCGTCAAGACTCCAGCCTAAATAGAAAAAACTAAAAAATAGAAACATTCCAAAAAATTATGGAAAAAACTTGGTGACGAACATATACAAGTTTTTCACATACTTGTCAAGTTTAGTGTTGAAAGGATATTTATGTTGTTTTGTGTGGAAAAAAATCGGTGACCAAAATAGGATTTTTTTCAAAGCATTTTTTTACAGAGCACCACACATGTTATTTCATCACTAGATTTAATATGTATGTTCCTCAACATTTAGTTTTTTGAATTTTTTTTTACTATTTCTTTGAAAATTTTATTTAGGCAGGAGAATGTGAGCTCGGGAGGAGAAACATCACCTCCCAATATGTGATCCTTATTCTAGTCATGTGAGATAATTATTTTTTGTTGCTTTTGGTTGAAGATTTTTTTTGCTATCAAACTTGTTTTGTTTGAAGTACCAGTTATTTTTCTAAGCTTACCTGGGTTAGCATATTGTCGGGTTTGAAACTAGTTACCATGTTTCATCTTCAGGGATGCTTTGAACTATTTTGTGATGGTTATCATCTTTGGGACCATATTTCTATGCGTTGTCACTCATGCACTAAAAATGGATTATTTATGTGTGCATTAACATCTTCCTCCATTAGCAATCCATTTTTTAGAGCTAAGAGAGGGAAATTACTGATAACTACTTGAAGTAGGCACGAGCTATCCTGCGAGCTTGCCCAACAAGCTATCAAATCCAAGTTCTTCTTGGAGTGTTAATACTTCCATATTTGTAAAATATTTTTCAAAATATAATTCATCAAGCCAGACAATCAACTTTAAATCTTTTATCAAAGATAGAAAAACATTGTATATATTATCAAAGTCCCACCAATTTAGGTATGTACTCCCTCTGTCTTTGAATACAAGACCACATCATGTTTTTAGGACAAACTTTAGTCGTTAATTTTGCCAACAAGATCTGAGTTATATACCACAAAAGGTATGTCACTGGATGCACATTTCAAAAACCTTTCCAATGATATATTTTTTATGAAATATAAATCAGATTTTGTTGACCAAAATTAAAAGTCAAAGTTTGACACGAAAAACGAAGTGGCCTTGTATATAAAAACGGAGGGAGTATAACAAATTCCTCAATTTACTGGGGGGGGGGGGGGCAATTGCCCCCATCACACTAATTAAACAATAACTAGACGAATAGGCGAGCTTCGCCTCGCTGTCTTCATAACGTTCTGACACGGCGTGGCTGACGTAATAGATTTGTGGAAGCTGTAGCAATAGACGGTCTTGATTATTGTTAACCAAGATCCTACGGCGTACACTCCAGAGTGCCCTACTGATCCTGGTCATCAGACCGCCTTACAGCCAAGAAGAAAAGACACAACGAAATCGTTTTGACGACGTCGCATAAGAATTTCCTCCCACCGATCTCGTCTACAGTAGCTTTGAGAGTCGCTTTCTAATCGCCGGGCCGATCTGGCCTCTCCGCCGGAATAGCTGGTCGGAGTTGGTGCTGGTGAGGTGCCGAAGCTCTGTATATAATAGATCTAGGTTAGTATTAGTGTCTGCCTCTATGGCGTTAAAATCTGGCGTTATGCCGAGGTGGAGCTCGCTGCCGACGCTTCCGAGCTGCGTCCGGTGGCTTACGGCGAGGAAATCTCCAGTGGCGGCTGCATGGTGCGGTGGAAAGCTGGTGGTGACAGAGCCGGAGTCTCCGTTAAATAAGCTCGTTCTTCGTCCTCGTCTCCGAGCTGGCCGTCGCGGTGGCGGTGCGAAGAGGCTTTTTGCTGGATCTGGTGTCAGATGCAGAATCCCCTCTGCTTGGTTCATTGTGAGCTTCGACGACGGCCTCCAATGGCTGTTCTAGCTCGACATCCTACGCGGGTCGGGGTGTCCCCCCCCCCCCCCCCCCCCGCCGACATTCCTTCATCGACGGCAAGGCCTCGCCGCATGCGGCGGCGACTCCAACGGGACTTTTGTTCCTAATAGGCTTGTGCAGGTGATTCAGCGGTCGTTCTATTCCTGCTCGTTCTCCTCTGGGCTTCCGGCAGTGTGACGGTGAGGATTTCGACGGCGGCGGAGCTTGAGCTGCAGAATCCCTCTGAGTTGCGTGCGTAATTTTCTTTTTACTCAGGGTTGTTTCTGTAAAAGGGGTCTGGATAATTCCAGTGTACTGCAGATGTATTTCGTATATTATTAATCCAGATGCAGTTTTCAAAAAAAGAAAAGAAGAAACAACTGGGGAGATAAAATAGTTTGGACAATGCAAACGGATGAGAAGCGTCGCTCACACGTTTAGTACATCCCATATGGCAGGCGTTTCCTTTAGACCAATTCCAAGGGTTTGGCCATGCCTCGGCTAAGATCAAGTAACTTTCATTGGAGTCTTTCGATGGTAACTACGGCTGACAAAGATTGTGCGATAACTTTGAAAAAACAATATTCTATGGGGGCACAAGTTTTTTTATGTCAATTTTGTTCCTGGGAGATTTTTAGAGGGTTTGTGTATTAAATAAATACTAGCTGAATACCCGTGCGTTGCCACGGGTACTAAAAAAATCATCGACGTGCACGTCGAAACATGAAATATAAAATGCACGGAAATACTAAATCGAGCTACTTATCTATGCACCACCGCACTTGTGTTGGGAATATGCCCTAGAGGCAATAATAAAATGGTTTATTAAGCATATTCAAGTTTATGATAATGGTTTATTATCCATGCTATAATTGTATTAAATGGAAACATAATACATGTGTGGAATATAAACACCCGGAGTCCCTAGTAAGCCTCTACAGGACTAGTTCGTTGATCAAGAGATAGTTAGAGTTTCCTAACTATGGACTTGTTATAGTCACTTGATAACGGAGTCATATCATTAGGAGTAATGGTGTGATGGACATGACCCAAATAAAGAGTTGCAATTAATCGTGTCACAAAAGTTTTGTTGTCAACACTTTTAATATGCCAAATATAGTTTCCTTAGACCATGAGATTATATCACTCCCGTTCACTGGAGGAATACTTTGTGGACATCAAACGTCACTTCGTAACTGGGTGATTATAAAGGTGGCTTTCAGGTATCTCCGATGGTGGGTTGTTGGGTGATATGAATCAAGAGTGGAATTTGTCCCTCCATGTGACGGAGAAGATATCTCCAGGCCTTCTCGGTAATATAGCATCAAGAGTCTGCAGACATGTGATTAAGTTGTAATCACCGGGATCCTATATTATGGTCGAGTAAAGAGAACTTGCCGGTAACGAGATTAAACTAGACATGGGGATGTCAACGATTATATCTCGGGCAAGTAAAATATCGTGAGACAAAGGGAATCGTATATGAGATTAATTGAATCTCCGGCATTGTGGTTCAATCGAGAAAAGGTTTTCGTTGAGTGTATAGGAATTAATATGGACATCCCGGTCCCGCTATTAATTATTGATATGATCATGTCTATGCATTCTCGAACCCGTAGGGTCACACACTTAACGTTCCGATGAAATTAGGTTTTGCGATGAATTAAATGATGACGTGAACGAATGGTGATTCGGAGTCTCGGATGGGATCCCGGACATCACGAGGAGTTCCGGAGGAGTCCGGAGAATAAGATTCATATATGGAAAGTTGTTTCCGGATGTTTCGGAAAAGTTCCGGAAATTATTTAAAGGGTACCGGAAGGTTCCGGAGTGTTCTAGAAGGGTCTAGAAGTGGGACCATAATTTGTATGGGGCCCACATGGTGCAAAGGGGTGCAGCCACCACCTAGGTGGGGCGCACCACCTAAGCCCACATGGGCTGGTGCGGCATGACTAGGAGGGGAGTCCCACTCCTAGTTGGACTAGGAGGTGGGCTCCCACCCCTTTAGGAAAGGGCCCAAGAAGGAGTCCTTGTTGGACTCCGACTTGGGAGGCAAGCAAGGAGGGGCCGGCCGGCCCCCTCCCCTTGACCTAGCCGCCACCTATATAAGGAGGGGCAAGGGGGGGGCGCAACACACACCTTGGAGGCTGCCGCACCCCCCCCCTTAGCCGCACCCCCCTCTCTCCCATCTACCCTAGCCGCACCCCTCCTCTCCCGGAGGGCTGCCGCCGCCTCACCACCACACCTAGCCGCACCCCCCTTGCCCTAGGGGCTGCGCCACCTTGCTCCTCTCCCTCTCCTCTTGCTTGGCTTGGCGAAGCCCTGCTCGCGGAGATCGTCATCGTCACCGGCACTACCGTCGTGCTGCTGAGATCATCAAGGCCACGTCGTCTCGCTTGCGGGATCAAGGAGTCGACGTCTTCATCGAGCTGTACGTGTGGACGCCGCGGAGGTGCTGCCCGTTGCCGCACTTCGCCGGATTGGATCTCGAGGATAATACATCTCCTCGCGACTAGACGAGTCTAGTTGCGGGGATCGACTAGCCAACCCCTGCACCGACAAAACGCGTTTGTTGATCTTCGAGGGTAAGAGATTGGATCTCATCTTCGCTATCTTCATCTCGTAGATCTAGATCCTTGGGGTTTATTCCGCTTTGCCGCGTAGAAAATTTTTGTTTTCCATGCTGCGACCCCATCAGTGGTATCAGAGCCTAGATCTTCGTAGGTGTTGATGCGATTAGAACACAAGGAGTTGTGGGCGTTGATATTTTATGTTGCTACCTTCTCGCGTGCACTTTGCATCTTTGCGGTATTGTGAGATTGAAGCGGCCCGGACCAACCTTACTCGTCCGCGCACGAGAGACCGGTTCCACGATTGACATGCAACTTGTTTTGCATAAGTGGCTGGCGGGTGTCTGTTTCTCTTGCTTTAGTGAGGATGCAATTTTCAATGGAAGGCCTTTCAAAAGGATGAGTAAATAAGCAACTATTATATCACCGTTGTGGTTTTGCGTAGATTAGAACGGTTCTAACTCGTTGACCCAAGCCACGTAAAATTTGCATAAACAAAGTAGAGGCGTCTAACTTGTTTTTGCAGAGGGGGTCAAGTGATGTGATATGGCCAATGTGATTTGTGATAATGTATGCAATGATCATGTTTGTAATATTTCGCGACTTGCATGTCGACGAGTACGGCAACTGGCAGGAGCCATATGGTTGTCTATTATTTTATGTGACCTGCGTGTCAATAAATCACCATGTAATTTGCTTTACTTTATTGCTAAGAGTAGCATTAGTTGTAGTTGCAATAGTTGGTGGACAACCATGGTGATGGCGCCAAGATGATGGAGATCATGCCGGAGATGGAGATCTTGCCGGTGCTTTGAAGATGGAGATCTAAGAGCATATGAAGAAAGGCCATATCATATCACAATTATGAATTGCATGTGATGTTAATCCCTTTTATGCACCTTATTGTTATGCTTTGATGTGATCGCGACGGTAGCATGATAAGGTGATCTCTCATGTTAATATCAAGATAATTAAGTGTTCTCCCCTAGTATGCGCCGTTGCGAAAGTTCGTCGTTTCGAAGCATCACGTGATGATCGGGTGTGATAGATTCAACGTTCACATACAACGGGTGCAAGCCAGTTTGCACAAGCAGAAATACTACGGTTGTCTTGACGAGCCTAGCATGTACAGACATGGCCTCGGGAACACGGAACCGAAAGGTTAAACACGAGTCATATGAATGATATGATCAACACTGAGTTGTTCACCATTGAAACTACATCATCTCACGTGATGATCGGTGGTGGTGTAGTGGATTTGGATCGTGTGTCACTAATCAACCGGAGAGATGTTGAGTTTAGTGGGAGTTCGTTAATTTGATTAATTTGAACTAAAATTATCATAAACAAGTGTCCTAAAGATGTCTTTGCAAAATCCTTGTAGATCATGGCCGACTACGGTAGTATGTTTCTTGCTGAGGAGCTGCGTCTTGATGGGTCAAACTTCATCGAGTGGTATGAACGTCTTAGAGAAGTCCTTTCAACCAATGATCAGCTCTACGTGTTACATGAACCCTTAGAAGAAAAACCCGATGATTCTGCGAGTTACAACAAACGTATGGATTGGCTCAGTCGGAGTAAGACTTACACTCAAGTCAATTGGTTGATGAGTGTCTTCATGAATTCAGACCTATCCAAACAATTCAAGAACTTGAGTGCCATTGAGACTGTCACTAAGCTAAAGGAAATGTTCATAGCACAAGTGAGAATTGCAAGGTTTGAAGGTCTGGGTGTGTTTCTTTCAACTAAGATGGAAGAAAATGATCGCTTAGAGGATCATCTGAAGAAGATGTATAGGATATATCACACTCTGATGGATGCTTGGGATGTGGAGATGAGTGACGAATTCGCGATAGATGGGTTGTTGCATTCGCTTCATCCCAAATTCAAGAATTGTGTCAGAGACTATGTAAAGGAAAGGGATTCGATCACTTATCCGGAACTGATGTCTCGACTTCGTCAGATCGAAAGGAATCCCGTAGCAGGCGGAGGAGCCAACGCAGAAGGTATATTTTGATATACTAGTTATAAATGTTTAATGTCCCATTTACACTTATGGTGAGCTAAGTATTTGATACTTGTGCTGTTTTATGAAAACAGGGCCTGCCGTTTGAGAAGTGCATGGAGGGACTGAGTGGATTTCGCGGGAAGATGGCAATCAAGGAGTTGATGCTGGCGATGTTCTACTTCTACATTTATCGTTTAAATTAGAGGATTTGAATGAGTTTTGTAATCGAATTAAGTGTGATCTTAAATTAGTGTGTCTCGGTTTGTGAGACGGTCATTCATGTTAAAGACAAGTGGTTGTTCTATTTTCATGAGTAATCCTTTTTGGAGATCACGTTTCGATTATGAGATTATTGTCCTTTGCTAGATTTAAACGATAATTAGTTAAACACTTATAAAATAAAGACATGCTAAAATATCCAATACTTAATGATGAGAATTGTTTTAATTGTACTATTAGTGCTGAAGAGCATGTTGATGCGCATCACTAAGTAGTGTGATTAAAAATGCCATTTTTTGAAAATGCCATGAGTTGCTGAAAATAAACACAAGTGTTGGTTGTATTTTTCAGTAAATAAAAGACATCATTATTTTATCATGGATGAGTGAATAGGAGTATTTATTCATGTCATGATGAGATTTTGGAAGTAAAGGATATTAAGTTAACAAGATAATTGAGTCTTTTCGATTTGATCAAAAGAGACAAAATATTTGAGTTATTGTTTAGTATGGTGACTTGTGACAAGTGTTATCACAAATTACAATGTTTAGAGATTATTCAAAAGGTGTTTTGATAAACCTAAAGTATTGTAGTCACATTATATTTGATATTATGTGGTCATAAACAAAGGGTTCTTGGTTTTAAGTTTTCATTAGTATCATTTAGATTTATTTTGATAACACTCTGTTTTAAATAAAGGATCTATTTAATGATTTGCGTTTCGCATATGAGTTATGTGAAATAGTGGTTTCAATGATTATGAGATAATTAAAAGCCATAGCAAATAAAGTTTTGTAGAATGTTCATATGAGATTATGAATAGAGATTCCACAATGTGAGACTAAAAGGAACAAACCAATGTGTTTGGTTGTGTTATGTATTTTAGTGGTTTTATCGTGAAATGGTTTCATGGATAAAAGAATTGTTGGAATAAGTTTAGAAAGCTTAAACCTTGCATGTTTATGTATCAAGTGGCACATATGTAAAGTGCTATGTTGGTTAAAACTTGACACATAAAAGGTTTTGATGATGGTGATCATTGAATTCTGGTTTAGCTTGTCTAAAGAGATGTAGGTTTCAAGAATATGAATTTTGTCAAAAGTTGCAAAATAATATTCATGATTTACTTGTCGTGTTTTGAGAAACAAGACATACCTACAAAACTACAAAAGAAGAAATAGAAACTTTAAATACGAAAGTGACTAAGAGTCATTCCAATTTAAGTTTAAATCATAAAGTAATCGTTACTTGATTTTGTGAAAAGGATGTTTCACATATTTATTTTGGCAAAAGAGTTTGCGTGGAATAAATAAAACTTAGAACTAGCAAAGTGCTGGTGTTTCGTATATGAGTTCTCGAATCTTAAGAGTTAAGAGTTTTGGAGGAGTCCAAAGTGTCGAGAAAGTGCATAAGAAACTGAGTGAGATCTAATTAAGATATGTGGTGACATATATTAAGTTAGAGCAGAAATTAATTTCCATAATCAAAATATGTGGTGACATATGTTTGAGTGGGAGCTAGTTAATCATGGTCAAATATAAAGATAACATATTTCTGAGTGGGAGCCAAAGTGGCTTCACAATTTAATATGTGTATGAGGTATATTTGAGTGGGAGTTTACAACATAGTGTTTGAATGAAATGGAGATTTCATAAATGTTGTAAATGTTGTCATGGACCAATGCATAACTTATGAAGTTAGTTTGAACGTCAAATATTCATGTAGATGAATGTATCTATGGAGGATAGATAAGTTTGATAAATATTAAAGTCAGGTGTTTTACCTACACAATTTTTGAAGGAGTTCAAAATGAAACAAGAGAAGAATGGTTCATCTCATTGTGATATATAGGTGAAGCATTGAGTTAGAGAACTCAGTACAAAATTGATGGTTAGAGGATATGTTGGAATTCAATATGAATTGTTCATAGATCTCAACATATAAGAACCATATGTTTGTATATGACGATATGTGACCCAAGTTCTT
The DNA here is from genome assembly GCA_012064385.1 of Puccinellia tenuiflora. NCBI lineage: Eukaryota > Viridiplantae > Streptophyta > Magnoliopsida > Poales > Poaceae > Puccinellia > Puccinellia tenuiflora. The sequence goes on from QRDG01002502.1 coordinate 86,175, forward strand.
AGTTGTAAGAACATGATGAATGAGGAGTCATTTTTCATGAGATTGAGATAAATTTAGAAAATGGTGGACTTGGTTGAAGTCATAAAGCCAGACTAAATTAGGGATCTCTTAATAGCAGAGTAGCACAGCGAAAGCATGATCGGAAATGTCAAAGTGACAAGGTTCACTGTTGATTTGTTAAGTCTACAACATATAGGAGTATATGATTAATTCAAGGATTGAAATAAGATATAATATTTTGGTTTGAGAAAGTTGTTTCAAGATTGAGTGAGTTCCAGATGCATGTGTTATGAGAAAGTTCTTTTGACTAATCATACATATGGGCATGAAAGGATATGATTATCTCACTCTATAACCAAACATATTATATACATTATATGATAATGATTTTATCATGGGATGATAAGAAGTTTATCATGTGATGATAAAGTAATGTCAAATTAGATGACAGTTACCATTTTGCAAAGGACATAAAGAACTGTAAAGGTACAGAGTACGGACGGAACCTCTTCCACAAGCAAACATGATCAGCACTGAGACTTCATGAGTGAGACTCCATGGGTGTTGGATCGCGGAAATGTAAACTAGATTATTGACTCTAGTGCAAGTGGGAGACTGTTGGGAATATGCCCTAGAGGCAATAATAAAATGGTTTATTAAGCATATTCAAGTTTATGATAATGGTTTATTATCCATGCTATAATTGTATTAAATGGAAACATAATACATGTGTGGAATATAAACACCCGGAGTCCCTAGTGAGCCTCTACAGGACTAGTTCGTTGATCAAGAGATAGTTAGAGTTTCCTAACTATGGACTTGTTATAGTCACTTGATAACGGAGTCATATCATTAGGAGTAATGGTGTGATGGACATGACCCAAATAAAGAGTTGCAATTAATCGTGTCACAAAAGTTTTGTTGTCAACACTTTTAATATGCCAAATATAGTTTCCTTAGACCATGAGATTATATCACTCCCGTTCACCGGAGGAATACTTTGTGGACATCAAACGTCACTTCGTAACTGGGTGATTATAAAGGTGGCTTTCAGGTATCTCCGATGGTGGGTTGTTGGGTGATATGAATCAAGAGTGGAATTTGTCCCTCCATGTGACGGAGAAGATATCTCCAGGCCTTCTCGGTAATATAGCATCAAGAGTCTGCAGACATGTGATTAAGTTGTAATCACCGGGATCCTATATTATGGTCGAGTAAAGAGAACTTGCCGGTAACGAGATTAAACTAGACATGGGGATGTCAACGATTATATCTCGGGCAAGTAAAATATCGTGAGACAAAGGGAATCGTATATGAGATTAATTGAATCTCCGGCATTGTGGTTCAATCGAGAAAAGGTTTTCGTTGAGTGTATAGGAATTAATATGGACATCCCGGTCCCGCTATTAATTATTGATATGATCATGTCTATGCATTCTCGAACCCGTAGGGTCACACACTTAACGTTCCGATGAAATTAGGTTTTGCGATGAATTAAATGATGACGTGAACGAATGGTGATTCGGAGTCTCGGATGGGATCCCGGACATCACGAGGAGTTCCGGAGGAGTCCGGAGAATAAGATTCATATATGGAAAGTGGTTTCCGGAGGTTTCGGAAAAGTTCCGGAAATTATTTAAAGGGTACCGGAAGGTTCCGGAGTGTTCTAGAAGGGTCTAGAAGTGGGACCATAATTTGTATGGGGCCCACATGGTGCAAAGGGGTGCAGCCACCACCTAGGTGGGGCGCACCACCTAAGCCCACATGGGCTGGTGCGGCATGACTAGGAGGGGAGTCCCACTCCTAGTTGGACTAGGAGGTGGGCTCCCACCCCTTTAGGAAAGGGCCCAAGAAGGAGTCCTTGTTGGACTCCGACTTGGGAGGCAAGCAAGGAGGGGCCGGCCGGCCCCTCCCCTTGACCTAGCCGCCACCTATATAAGGAGGGGGGGGGGGCGCACACACACCTTGGAGGCTGCCGCACCCCCCCTCTAGCCGCACCCCCTCTCTCCCATCTACCCTAGCCGCACCCCTCCTCTCCCGGAGGGCTGCCGCCGCCTCACCACCACACCTAGCCGCACCCCCTTGCCCTAGGGGCTGCGCCACCTTGCTCCTCTCCCTCTCCTCTTGCTTGGCTTGGCGAAGCCCTGCTCGCGGAGATCGTCATCGTCACCGGCACTACCGTCGTGCTGCTGAGATCATCAAGGCCACGTCGTCTCGCTTGCGGGATCAAGGAGTCGACGTCTTCATCGAGCTGTACGTGTGGACGCCGCGGAGGTGCTGCCCGTTGCCGCACTTCGCCGGATTGGATCTCGAGGATAATACATCTCCTCGCGACTAGACGAGTCTAGTTGCGGGGATCGACTAGCCAACCCCTGCACCGACAAAACGCGTTTGTTGATCTTCGAGGGTAAGAGATTGGATCTCATCTTCGCTATCTTCATCTCGTAGATCTAGATCCTTGGGGTTTATTCCGCTTTGCCGCGTAGAAAATTTTTGTTTTCCATGCTGCGACCCCCATCAACTTGTTCTCCCATGTGTCGCACACCACCACTCCCCGAGCTTAGAGGATGGCCGGGCGGCATCGGATCGGTGGAGGGAGGGGTCGGAGCAGGGTGGTTCGGTGAGGCGTCGTGGCAGCACGCCGATCGCGGGCGGGGAGGCCGGCGGTTTGGCCGGAGAAAGTTGCGAGGGCAGGAAGCAACTCACCGGAGGAGAGAACGAAGGGCACATGCCGGATAGGCGGAAGAAGAAGAAGGGGGGAGGAAGAAGACGGAGGCGGGAAGAATTTTCGTTCAGCCTAAAAAGACCATTTTACCCTCTCACCAAATCACATAATACCACGACTGCCATCGTACCGCTTCATGGTCTTTTATTTTCCCCACCCCCGATTCCCCGCAGACCCACCGCCCTCCACCTTCCCCCAACGTCCGCCAGCACCAAAATCCGCCCCGCCCAATTCCATGCGCATATCTACCGTTGTCGGACGTGGCCAGGCTGCAGCCGGCCACCGTGGCATTTTCTCTGACTATTTGCGCCATGCGCCGTCCGCGTCGGACCTAGGTTCCACTCGCCGCCACCACTCACTCCGACCGTCACGCGTCGCCTCCCGCCAGTCCGTGACCCCCACCTCCCCGCCTTGATCTGAGTTCTCCGCCCCCAACTTGCCGGCGTACCTCTCATCGCCGCCGCTGCTCCCACCTCAAGGTCTCCTACCTTTAGCCGCTATCGAGCCACTCCCCGAGCTTACCGGGTGGCAGTGGATCAGTAGAGGGAGGGGTCGGGGCAGGGAGGTTCGGTGAGGCGCCGTGGCAGCACGCTGGTCGCCGGCGGGGAGACAGGCTGTCGTGGGGCTACCTTTCGAGTGCCCCACGGTGGTGGTACCTGGGTCACGCCAAGGGAAGCCCATTGAAGCCCATGAAGTGTACCGTGTGGCCCGAGTAGCTGGTTAGGCCGGTGATGGCTTTCCTTATTCTGTAATGTGCAATCCGCACCGTCCACCCGAGACCTGGCCTGTGATATAAAGGCCAGGAGGGTGCGTCACCTAGGTCAGGAGACACACAGGCAAACCCTAGCGAGATTGCCATCTCGCCATTGTAGCCACCTCGATAATACCAGACAAGCAGGAGTAGGTCTTTACCTCACCTCGAGGGGCCGAACCTGGGTAAACTCGCCCCCTGTTAGCCGTCACAGCCACCAACGTTCATACTCTCTCCCCCTCAATCAACCCGGGGTACACAACCTTGGGAATTGCCGAGTCCACACCTCGACAATTGGCGCCGTCTGTGGGAAGAACAGATCGTTGGAGTCATGGTTGCGCCGGCCTCATCTGCAATGAAGAACGGCATCAGCGCCAGGGAGTCGATCTACACCGGCTTCCTCGGGTTTGTTCAGCACTCGCCGACGGATCTCCAGGCGTACGTTGAGCTGCAGCAGAGCACGTGGATTACCTTCGGTAGTCTGCGCTATCTGGTGGACAGTCGTGGAACGCTTCGGCCCACGCTGGCCACGTTGCGCGCGACGGACGCGCCTGCATCTACATCGACTGCGCCGACCGCGGCAACACCCGCCGCGAAGATCGCATCTACTGCGGCCACGGCGATCGCGTCATCGACTGCCGTGAAGATCGCGTCCACTTCGACTGCGTCCGCACCATCTACGACCGCATCAACGGCGACTGCGGTGACCACACCCGCGGTTACCAGAAAAATCGCATCTACTGCAACCCCGGCACGAAACAAGTCTACTCCGACCTTCTTGTCCGTGCCCCGGACGAAGCCAAAATCTACGCCGATTTTGACTACGCCAACCGCGCCTCCGCATCGCGGAGTCGCCAGTAGCAGTGACCGTGGCACCCGCCACGTTGCTGTGATCTTCGACTCTGAGCATAGCTCGGACGAAGGAAGCAGGACTGGGAGCATCAGCCCCACTCGACGGGTTTACCCCACGCAAGTTTATATGGCCAGCCCAGCACGATCCAACGGCGGGGAACCCGTATACCCGCTGGAGGTGACCATGCCGGACAGGGTGACAAGACTCACCATCACTCGGGAGATGGCGATCAAGGCCATGAAGCACGTGGACGAAGGCACGTTCCCTTCACCAGATGAACCCCGAGAAGACCAACTGGCGGTCCAGTACTTGCTTTGGAAGGAGTCCGAGCGAGTCCGGCAAGAGAAGGCCGATCTGATTCGGCGCAAAGAATTAGCCGACGCGTCGAGTGCCAGGAGGGCAGCACACTCGTTCTTGGCCGGATCGGAGGAAGTCACACAAGGAGGACGTCACAGGGCTTGCATGCCACGGGTGCCAGAGGCTGATCGCGTCCACCTCACTCGCAATCTAGAGTCGTCATTCATGACGGAGGATGCGGACGGAATCCCCGTCCCCAAGACACCCGCTTCGGCCCTCATGGCAGTCGAAACCTACCTGCGACTAACACAGCCGCCGGAGGGTGACGCCCACGCCCGCCTTCATAGGCGACAAATTCAATCCCTCAGGGAAGTCGAGGAAGTCCTGGCAAAGTCAGCACCAGCAGAAAGGGTGCACGAGAATCGAGGCCGCCGCGATCGTGAACCCGCACCACTTGCAGACCCAGCCCCAATTCGACTGCGACAGCCGCAGCCAGGCGAAGATGTCCGTAACGTCGTCACACAGAGAAGGGTGGACCGCAGTCGACGGATGCGAGCGGCGAGTGCACAAGCCGACGACTACGACGACGACAACTTCGAGCCACGCGGAGCCGCATGTTTCAGCTTCAGCATCCGTGACACGAAGATGCCTAAAGGCTTCAAGCTAACAGCGGAGACACCCAAGTATGACGGGAAGCAAGACCCAAGGGACTGGCTGGAAGACTACCTCATCGCGTGCAGCTGTCAGGGTGGTACTTCGACTACTGCCATGCAGTACATCCAGTTGATGCTCACAGGATCTGCACGCGGGTGGCTCAACACTCAGCCCAGGGACGCTTTCAGCACCTGGGACGAGTTCAGGAACGCCTTCGTGAAGAGATTTCTGGGGACATACGCGAGGCCAACAACCCTCATTGAGCTCCAGGCGTGCAAGCAAGGTCGAGACGATCCACTCCGTTCGTACATCCAGCGGTGGACTTTGCTTCGCAACACCATGGACGGAGCCACCTCAGAATACAGGGTAATGGACGCATTCATGCACGGCGTTTACCGCCGCGATCTCCGTGAGGAGTTTGGTAGGCTTAGGCCGAGGAACATGATCGAGCTCATGCAGATAGCCAACCAGTGGGCAGATGGAGAAGACCCTGTTCGCGATGCACCACGATCTCCGAGGCAAGAAGCAGGACCTAGCAACTGGCGAGAAGGGCGCCTGAAAAAGAAGCCGCGTTACGTCAGCAACGACTCGATCGAGTTAGTAGCGGCAGGATTCGAAACCCCCCGTGAGAGTGAAAGACAGTACAACCAGGGCTGTGGCAGCGGCTACCATGGAGATGGAAGTCGCAAGCGCGAGTGGCGGAGACGCCCACTGACTGAAGAAGAAGAGTTAGAGCAACCCTGCAAGCATCATATGTTTAGGGACCCAGAAACAGGCAAGTGGGGATCCCGCCACCTATTGAAGGATTGCAGAAAGGCGCGCAAGATATACAGGGCGTTTGCGCGAATAGTCCCTCAGAACGGACAGCATGATAATCAAGCAGCACCCGTGGCACAGCCAGCCGCACAGCTGGCCCTCCAGGCGCCACCTCCTCCTCCAGTCGCCAACCCAGCGCAGGCAGCGCTGGCCTTCTACCCGCAGCAACAACAGCAACCGCAGCCACAGCCGCAGGATCCTGCTAACGTGTTCCCGGCAACACGTGGGCAGATTAACATGATACAGAAGGGACGTCCTTCCAACAGGACCCAGAAAATCATCACCCGCCAGGTCTACCAAGCACTCACCAATCCACCTGCAGTACCCGATTACCTGAGAGGCTCAGAAACAGCGATCACTTTCTCCAGAGCGGACCACCCGCCGGCGATACCACGACCCGGGCACGCTGCTCTGGTAGTCGAAGCTCAGATCGGGGAGTACACCTTGAAGAAGGTGTTCATGGATGGAGGCAGCGGTATCAATATCATCTTCGCCGACACCCTAAGAAGGATGAACAGGTCAACATCCAACCTAACGCCATCGGCAAATACCTTCCACGGTATAGTACCAGGGCAAGCAGTCACGCCCATGGGAACAATTACACTCGATGTTATATTCGGCACACCCGAAAACTTCCAGCGAGAGGCGATCGACTTTGAGATAGTCGACTGGAAGTCACAATATCACGCCATACTGGGTCGTCCGGCCTTCGCCAGATTCATGGCAGTGCCCCACTACGCCTACCTCCTGCTCAAGATGCCGGGACCAAAGGGCGTCATCACGGTGAAAGGCGACTTCGACCGGTCTGATAGCTGCGACCGCGAGTTCAGCAGGATTTCTGAGTTCTTCGGGATGGACGAGCACCTGGAGATGATGGCAGTCGACAACGACAAGACTCTGTTCCCGCCACGTAAGAAATCATCCAAGGACTCTACATTCAACACAAGCGACGACACAAGGGCCCATCAGGTACACCCGACGGACGCCGACAAGACGGTCAGGGTGTCATCAAGCCTGACTAGCGCATAGGAAAGCGCGCTCGTCGAGTTCCTGCGCGAGAACTGGAAGATATTTGCCTGGCAACCTTCTGACATGCCAGGTATACCAAGGGAACTCGCCGAGCACTCCTTACGCGTCCGCAAAGATGCCAGACCAGTCAAGCAGACCATGAGGCGCTTCGCGGGTCCCAAGAGAGATGCTATCAGCAAGGAGATTGACCGGCTGCTTCACGCCGGATTTATTCGAGAGATAAAGGAGTCAGAGTGGGTAGCAAACCCGGTTTGGCCGGAGAAAATTTCGGGAGGCAGGAAGCAACTCACCGGAGGAGAGGAAAAAGAAGGAAGTGTTTTTAATCAAATCAGGATATGTAAAAATAATTAACTCAAAACAGGTATGCACCCACGGGCGGTGTGACGCATAAATTTCCACAACATTCACTATTGGCATCAAATCTCCATTCTCACTCCAGTGGTTACACGTCAAATTTCCCAAGTGAGACCTACCTAGCAGCATCAAAAGGAAATAAAAAAATCCCTCTCCGTGCCTTGCATCCAACAGCCTAGAGTCCTCCAAAAAAATCCTCATCTTCTTGTAGTCTCCTATCGGCAAGAGCTGATGTCTGTGTTTCCGCTCCACGAAAGAAAATTTTGTGCAGCAAGTCAAGTTTTCATGGCATAGCGATGGAGGCCTCCATGGCGCTGGTCTTCCTGGCCGTCGATCTGGAGCGCCGGCCAATTTATTTTCCTCCTCTTCCTGCATGTTGTCTCCTTCCTCCTCCTAGAAAACCATGAGTGGTTTGATCCCGTTCGTTTTCTTGAGGCTGCGATGGATTGCAGGTCAAGACAAGTTCCGTAGCATGCCAGGGGTTCACGGATCGAGCATGCTGCACGGTCGTATAGCTTCAACAAACAAAGTTTCGTAGATTTGACAATTCCTCCTGCTCCTGGGTTGGACCATTGGAGTGGACGGAATACGCAGCGAGGTCTGCCCTTGTGCTGCCGAGGACCTCTGAGGCTCTGAGCACTCGGTGTATGCGGCGGGCCGTGCCTTGTCCGCTTCCGGGCATGGATGCATCTTCTCTGGGCTCTGCGCGGCGGAGATGCCCATGAAGGCGCTCGTGTCAGCAAGTTGGGGCGGCGCGTGATGACGGACAGACGGACGGACACGGGAATCCATCTCGTTGGCAGGGGCAGCGGGCATGGCCCCTCTAGGTGGTGCGACGGAGTAGGATCTAGCTGGCAAGGGGCGGCGCGTGGTGTGGTTTTCAGTTTGGTCTGGTCGATCCGTTCCATGAGATGGAGTGAGCGGAACAGAGTAGGGAGTGTGCGTTGATTGACATGAATTTGAGGGCGTATCGATCTCGTTTTCTTACCGGTTTTTACCAATCGTGCGCGGCTGGATCGAGCGAGGACGTACGACGTACCACCGCGGACGTACCATCACCACCGATTGCAATATTATAGTTTAGATTAGAAGATAAGAGTAATGATTACAATCTCTCAAAGCCGCTCTTGACACACAGGTCATAACCGCACCTTGAATCACACCACCGCACAACTTCCTATGCCCTAATTGACATAGCTCAAGAGCCATCGGATCCAAATTCTGCTAATCTTCCTCACAATTACTTGCAATCTGGAGGTTTTATTCAATGAAATTCCTTTGCAATCATCCCAAATTTAAACCTGTCCATGGTCTAGTTTTGAAAAGGCTCCATAATTGAAACACAATTAGTTTCTAGGATCATATTGTTTGAGGAAATTGCTAACATCATCTCGAGTCCTTCTAGGCACGAATAGCTTCTCCAACAGCTGATTGTGGAATGAAGTTCCAGGTTGAACACACTATCAGGCCACCATTGTGGTCTCTAAGAACTGCCCCCATGCCTTGTTTGGTCATCCTTAGCATCAACATTTACCTTCAGGTATCCCAGCTCCGGTCTCATCCAGCCTTATTTCGTTTTATCTTCTGCTGTTGAAACCTGGGCAATGGCAGCGGAGGCTTTCTCCAATGGTGCTTTTCCTTATGGCAACGTGTCCTTTCAATAAACCCTGCACGATACCTAAATAGTTCTGTAAGAAACGAATAGAGCTTTCAATCGATACACCACCATTACCGAAAATAATGTCATTTCACTTATGCCTGGCCCTCCACCAAACGAACATCATTTTCTCCCTCATTTCATTGTTTAACTTGTCAAGCAAGACCAGGACCCATTCATTTCAAGTATATTTTCCAGTACACTGCATTTCATTGTTGCTGAGAGAAATTAGCAAACCCCAATGAATTATATTGTCATCTTTAATCAATTCAGATAGTTTTACAATTCTGGGATCATAAGAACACAAAATGCATGTTACTGTTTGTTCTCCTTTCTTGTCTAGATTAGTCTCTATTATCTTAGTTTTTTTTTGTAAAAAACATAACCATCCACACAAACTGAAAAGAAAAACATAGCTAAGAGCTATTCCAGGCCAAGCATATTACATGCCGCACCCCAATTATTTTAAATTATAGGTGCCTCAAAACTATGCTTACTTAGTATGTCTGTATGTGCTTACATAATTGATTGAAAAATCAAGATGTGAATGTCTATGGTGCTTAATGTATGTTCTTAATTTCCAGAATAAAATAATATAAATTACCCTGCAGATTAATGTCTACATTTAATCTGTGTGTATTGAGAAGAGAATAACATATTACGCATAGAACCAAGAAGATGGAAATTTTGGATGGTTACATACTAACCTGCAGCGATCACATAGTAACTGACACGAGGCACCATATATAACCAAGAGGCATGGAAAAACTATTGGGACATTGGTCACGTGCCACTATCAGTTCTTGTAACCAAGTTTCGGACAGATAATCAATGTAATGCTTAGGCTAAAAAATTACTGACATGGAAAATCTTTCTATTGAGAAGAATGTAAAAATATGAACTTTACTGTATAATGACAGCGAAGAAGCAGAAGAGTAATCATGCACCATCAGCTTTAAACAGAACCAATCTGTTACTTGCATCACATTCAGACTTAGTGCAATCCATCATTTATGGCGAAAGAAGGGCAGGGGTGATTTTTTTATCAAGAAACAGGAAGTGTCAAAAGTGCATACAAAGGGGCAGACAAAGAAGAGTAGACCCACCAGAACTGGGAAATGGCATGTCATGCCAAAGTCGCGATGCTTACCGCTGTCACGAATGGTGTCTCACCTCCACCCCTCGGCACGCCGCCACCAACCAGCCACGACACCTCCCTCACCTAACACATATCCAGCTCCACCCATGAAGGTCATGGTAACCAAAATACGACCCACCAGTTTAAACGAACGCTTTAGACCGTTAAAAATGAATCATTCTGGCATAGCGTGTCAAGCGGGGAAGTATTGCACGTCTAACACGAAAGCCTTTGGAATCTTGTGATGTCATTCTATTTATGGATGTCCAAAATAGAAAATTGCACAATCATAAATTCATTTTCTACATAGTTAAACATGCATGTTCAACACTTGAAGCGTACAAAATTTCAGAATTCGAGCATTCTAGGGCTCTTTGTTCTAGAACCGATGATCAAAAGTCAGAACTGCTTGTAGTTTGTAAGATCACTAAGGAACAAAATTGAGCTCCAGAATTGAGCTACATGGAACTATCCATTTGGGTATCAGTGAGATTTTCCACCAGTCACCACAATCCACCACATAACACTGTTATATATATACTGACAACTCAAAGCAGTACAATGGAAAGGTTAAACGTGTATTATAGTTGAATAAAAAACTGCATTTATGTTAGCAATGTTCTATTCCATTTGCCACACATTCCAGAAATCTGTCAAATGATTGAAAGCAAAGAGTAAGAGTTGCCTAAGCCTTTTAGTTATAGCTGATTTTCTACTTTCTGGGGTATTTTCATACAGAAAAAACTGGAAGATAAAATAACCCCTATACCTTGTTATTGTACACAACCAAAGCAGCCCTCAAATGGAATTGATAGGTCAAGAAAAAGAGTAAAGGGTACAGTATTAAAAACAGTATGTAAAGAAAAATGTTGCACTGTGCCTCTTCAATAGCCCATGAGAAATAACATTGATAAGCAAACTTCAAAACTGTACTTGAACGATTTGGTAACCACTTCTACCAACTCACTGGTTGGCAAAAACATAAATTGCACTCAAAGGGATCGAAGGATACATAGTTCGTCATTATATAGACTACTCCGGTCACCAAGATACAGCCGCTCGCGATAAGAAACTGCACCCAAAAAAAGAGGGGAAAAACCCAAAATGAAAGACAGAAAAAGCCTACCAGCAAAAATCAAAGTCAGCGAAAAAAGAACCTAAACATGAACCTTTCTAATATGCAAGGTAAAACAAAATCATCTAGTTAGTTATATTTTCCAATTTATACATCTCTCTAAGATGAATATTAGAGACTATTTATATGCTACACCATAAACAACAAAGTTTTCAGTTCGTATCAGCTTATAATATGTAGGGGTGGTGTGTCACATGTCGCCCTAGATGTCAATATGTATTATATCTCGTAATATAACTGTTCAACAAATTGGCCTAGAGTTATGCTTCTAAGATGCCTATCTGCTAGCAAAACACTGATGCACAAGAGTGAAGACAAAGCTCAACAACCTAAACCTTAGGTACACCAAAAGGAAGAGTTATGCTTCTAAGATGCCTATCTGCTAGCGAAATGCATAAGATTGAAGGCAAAACTCAACAACCTACATCACCTTTGCTAAGATCATGGATAACATACATCAGCCTATACGTAGACCATCACCTCTTGTGAATCTTCCAAATTACATGAATATTAACTACTGAACAGAGCAGCAGGCTGGAGCCTAGTGAAACACATGATTACATCAGATCGTAGGGCTTACTGGTAATAGAGATTAATCACAGATCTATAGAAGAATAAACTAAGCATTCTCTAGTCTAATTCATGGCATGCAAACTAATTCTATACAATACCTCTTCTCAAGCTTTGTAAGTTAAACACAAATGGCACCTGAACCTGCAGTTGGACACACAGGGGATACCATTTTTCTAGGATGGATATATTCGCTTTCCACCTTTCAGGGTATAAACAATAGCAATCAACTTTCTGGTAGGGCCAATCATGAAACAATACAAGAAAGAATTAGCATCTTCTACACACACAGTAGTATTCCAACAAAGACTACAGACAATCAGACATTGTAGTGAGAAAAATATCTTAATGTAAGTACTCATAGTATATGCTATCAGCCTAACACAACCGAGAAAGCAACTGTTCAAAGTTACTTTGCGACAAGTCCATGATACACACAAATGTGGAACTGACCTTGCAACACCAAAGAGCCGCCTCCGTTGCCCCTAGTGCGGGACGAAGCAGAGTGGCCCCCCATCTCAAGCACCTGCTGCATCCCTCGTCGCTCTCCACCCCTGAACCATATGGCGTACATCTATGCATCACAGCATTAACACTGGTAATTCAGCTCAAATTAACCTCCAAAATGATAAAAACAAATAATAGTATTTGAGATTTTCTTGGTGCAGTACTAAACAGAACAGAGATTAAATGAAGAAAGCTGATTTTACTTATGTAGAGTTTATATGGCCTAAGATCACACATCAAAATGTTTTGAGTAGATAAAAGTAATTATAATTTGTCTCAGCCCAAGTAACAAATCACTTTCGCCGTCACTGTCAATATGCTGATCATTAAATACCATCCCACATTTGTAGCATTTAAACACAATTCAGAAACACAGAAGCACCACTTTTAGTCTTCTACAGTACAATGTTTAGAAGTTGCTTGATAGATATGCATTTTATATTCAGAAGTTTAGATTAAAAGATGATCATTCTGTTGAAATAAGTCACGGATTTATTCTGCATAACTACAGTATGAACTGTATATGTTGAGCATGCCACTGTATTTTCTTTTATGCTTCTCTTCTTTCATCGGAAGGTTATTTCTTAAAACCTAGAAACAAAACTATTCTACTTGTGCAATCATTACTGTTTTGGTAGCTAGTATGGCAGAAGAATCTGAAAAGGCTGCTTGCTTGCACCTATCAGGGTGATAACTCGTCAGATACATGGAAGTAGAAGCTATCTTCAAATGCATATGTTCGAAAGGTGTGCTATTTCAGCCAGCAAAAATTATGCAAGTAAAAACTAAATTGTGGGGAAAACAGCTAAAGGAAGACATCAATCACCTGGCCAGAGCAGAGCGATCGTTGAGACCAGAGCAGGGGAAGAGGCGGCACGGAATTTGGCAAAGGTCGGGCGGCGTTTCTGGCCCGGCTGTAACAACGCGAGACTGGTCGCGTAGGATTTTGGGGCTGAGGCGTGAGGACAAGTGGGACCTGAGCCAGCGCCGGCGGCGGGGCAGTGCGCGTGGAGCAGCTCGAGGGAGTCCAGGGCCTGCTCGTTAGAGCATGTCTAATGGAACCCTTAAACCCTTAAAAGTTTAAGTGACGAGAATTGGCAAAATTTAATGGTTGGAGCTGTGAAAAATAGGAGGCAAATAGTGTAACCTTAAACCNATGTACCCTATCCTCCCCATATGGGTACGGTACCCGCGGGTACCCGTACCCATGGGTAAAATTGCCATCCTTACTTCGCTTGCCGGACCCACCTGGCAGCGGGCCCACAAGCAGCGACACAGAGGACGGCAGATGCCCTGAAAACAGCCACAGCCAGTGTATGTATGTATTTGAGTGCCAGCCGGCCGGCCTTCCTCGTCCGCCGCTCCATGTACTTGCAGACAACGAATGCGCCGTCGGTGACGCAACCTACGACTACGATGCTGCTACCTCCCACTGCCTCCTTAACAACTGTGCTATGTCCCGCCTTTCCGTCCATGGAGGACATGGTTGTGGTGAGGCTCAAGGGATCTATGCTAGGGAAATCTGCAGCGGGGAGTTAGAGTTGAGTGATGCCGAGCATAGGCTGCAGTGCCCTGGATTTAAGGAGATTAGACTTTCCCGAAAGAGCAACATTTCATTATGAGTAACACGAAATTTTTAACTCTATGATCAATCGATGTGTAGTTCGTGACACCCCAAATTAAAGAGAAGAACAAGGATCGTCTACATGAGTGACACTGGGTCAGTTTCGTCCCGGGTCCGCCCCTGCCAAAGACCAGGATGTTCCCCCCTTTCCAAAAAAAATACCTATTTAGAAAATACAGTAAATTGGTAATCTTGCTGTTGGAGATGTTGTACGTATCCGTGACCGTTAATTTTGCTAAAATACCTCCTAAACTTTCGTCTCTCCTGATTGTTTAGTCCTCTCGTGCCATGTGGAATAAAAAAGGTGCACCTGCATGAGCTAAGCTAGCTAGGTGGGTGGGTCCGTGTTATGTAACCTTATATTCTGTTCATATTTCTTAACGGCTCCATTTAGTTCTCTCTAATCTACACAATAATATTTTATTTAAAATAAAAATGTACATGAAAAATATGCATGTCGACGTTGTGGTTCTATTTATGTATCCGGTTTCGACTTTTGTCGACTGTAACTTTTCAATTTTAAACCGACCTTCGCAACATTTTTATCAAATTCGTCACACTCGGTTGACCGTTTGACGAGTAGGTTCATCTCGATGTTTCGCACAACTTTCTTGTTTTAATTTTTCTGTTTTGCCGGTAATATGCAAGTAGAACTTGTACCGTATGTACGTACTTGTTTAAAACGTGCTTGGTGTACATGTGTTCTTTAACCTTTGTGTTTAGGGGCGGACCCAAGAATAGCTGAATGGGGACAGTGCCCCCGTTGAGTTTTTATTTTTTATATGTATTTCCTTCTTAATTAAATTTCTTTTTAGAAAAAGTCGAATTTGTACAATAATTGTGCCCGACCATCTGAAATGCCCCCACTGAAGTTTCTGTTTGGTTATGTCCTTGTTTGTGTCGTGTCCGCTCAACTGCGCCGCATGAAATCTGTCGTCACAGGAGCGGCTTGTGTAAGGCGTACGTGTATTTTTCAACATATTCCACTCCATCGTCGTTGTTCACTTGCGCCACAAACTTCGACGGCACCGCCACATGCAGCTCCTAGTGCGAGCTCCTCCGCCGCCGTGCCCCAACATCTGCTCGCTAACTCCGACGATCCACAGATACAAAGAAGCAAAATAAATAAATGCTGAGTAACCAAGCACGCCCTGTAGGTTGAGTTTTACCGGTTGGTCACTTCTATGTCGATAATAATCATATTTGCGGATCCACGTAGTAGAAAAAAAAAGGATCCCGGTTGGGCGTATGATGGATTTGGTGGACCAGGACCACCAACTTGTTTCTCCTGTTAATATCGGCATGGGCCAGCTGTGAGCCTGCACCATCTGCGCGCGCGGCCACCTCTTTCTACCGTTGTACGTCCTCTCCCTCTTCTACATCTTACTAGCTTTCTGAGATGCCTTTTGGATCAGTTGCACAACAGGTCTCTCTCAGAGTGCCGTATCCGTCGATGATGCGCGGCCAGGGCGTCGGCTCAAGGACACGTGGTAGCAGTCGAATCCGATGCTTCGATAATGACATGTCCAAATCAACAGGTCATGCGGATTCGAAAACAAGCAGACTATCTTAAGCTTTCTTTCGATAGAAAAAAAAGTTATCTTACTGGCAAGAGTGTTTCGGGGATCTTCAATTCCACGTGTGCTAATGGTATGAGACAAAGAGGCTGTACAAAATTCAGAGCGAAAAACTAAATATATACACTCCCTCCGTTCTGAATGATAAGATGTACTATTAGATATTTTGATATGAATTAGAAAACGAGTAAACCTATGCAGTAAAACATGTTTAGATACATACAATTCGATAAAAGAATTAAACATTTTATATTTTAAGTAGATTGGAAGGAGTAAAAAGAGGAGTTTGATTGTGCAACAGCAACCGCCGGTTTCGGACAGCTTAACTAGGTGCTTCTGCGACCGACAAAACTATACGACTCAATATGCAAAAAAATGGCACGAAAAAAGCTCCTCGACGGCAACCCAGCGAACACAAAGTGCCTGGCGGGCCATGAACTGGGAACGTTAGGAACCGACGATCATGCTTATACGACAAGGTTTGGCACCCCAACCAGATGTGGAAAACAATTTCGCTCAAAGAGGTAGGGAAAATAGGCACCCGTTTCCTCTCTGCCTTTCCTTCTTTCCCCCCGAATGCACATGGTAAAGCACCACCGAATGTCATTAGTTGTGGACGAAGAATTCAACCTTTTCTCTTCCTACTAGGTTTAGTTGGAGTACGTAAAAGCTATCCTGCCCTGTCTTCTCTTTTATTTTGTTGCTAGCTAGGCTTAGTTGGGCGTGGCTACCTACATGCAACCTTTGTTTCTTAATAAAGGTGTCATGATTTATACCTAGATGATTCTTAATCCGAGTTAGATGTTCGTCCTTGAGTATCTTGTAAGACTAGAAGTGACATAAAAATCATCATGATACGAGATTAAGCAGATTGAAAATCAATCAGTCGAAAGTTAGCAATTATGTTGTTTTTTCTATACTAAAATATAGTCTCGAGATATTTAAGATTTAACACAAATGTTTGCTAGAATTGTTAAACATTTAGCTATTTACATTAAATTTTCAAGAGGGATAATCATCAGATTTCCTACTAGTAAATAGCAATTAATTTCATAATAAGCAGAACAACTATAATTGAACTAGCTCCTAGTAAAATTTAGTAATATATTAATATTGCTAACAAATGTAAAACTCATAAATAGCACATGAATTATAGCAAAGCTAATACAACACATTGTACAATCACAGTGTCCACTATAGTTGTTGTGCTACGATAGATTCCAAAATGATTTCAAATTATGAACTTTATTTATTTAAACATCTGCTTTTACTTCAAGAGAACACCTTTCCTTATCAGTCTCCTATCCGACTCCCCTCTCCGAGTCTCCTCTTATTGCCTTTCTCCTTGAGGGTGCGATGTCGACGAACACTCCACCATGCGAAAAATTGCCCCGCCGTTGACAAATTTGTAGTCTGCGTCTAAATTCATATGCTCATGAGAATGGACACCACAAAAAATTGCAGANGAACGACTTCGTGACCATATAGAATGTCGAGACGTATGCACGCACGGAACTTTTTTGTCCAAATTTTTTGAAGTTTCAAATTTTTCGTAAAATGCATTTTAAAACCGGGAGCATATGTTCCCTGGAGCCAAAACTCCACCCCAGTAAAAGTTGACTAGTTATAAAATTATTAATATCTAAGAACCATTCACAAATAATAAATGTCAAAAAAGTAAAACAACAAGCTAACCGCTGGACAGTTTCACCGCGGCCCCTGGGATCCAGCAATAACGCTATAAATCACAGCCCCTTGGTTTTTTTTACATCCATCGTCAGCAGAGTACACGAAATAGAAGAAGAAAACCCACCGAATCTCATTAGAAAAAACGGAAAAAGAAAGGGAATGATCCGCTTTGTTGCTCCTGGCCGCCCGCTATAATACCGCCACGCCCTCGTCCGCCTTCGTCACCGCACCACCCACTCCCTCCCCACCTCACTCCCGATCTCTCCACCACCGCCAGCTCCTCTTCGCCTCCTCATTCCATCCGCCGTCTCCCCGCCTCCTCGCGCGCGCGCGGCGCCGGCTCGGCGCGCAGCCAGCAGCCATGGTGTTTCTCGGTGACGAAGAAGGACACCACGCCCTACGACGGCCAGAAGCCCGGCACCTCCGGCCCTCCGGAAGAAGGTCCGCTACCCTCCCCCCTGCTCCCATTCCCGCGGCCCCGATCCGGATCTCAATGCGCCGCGGAACCGTAGCTTAGGTTTGGGTGCCCCGATCCGCGATAAACCGCTCCTCTCGCTTTCTGATTTCCGGGCTGCGGATCTCGCCCGCTGCCACGTGCGCGGTATGTCGGCCGTTGCTTCGATCCTTCCTTCGCGCAATTGGGGTTGATCCGCTTCCAGCTCCAATGGCCTACTAACTGTGATCTGCGCGCGCGTGCTTGCTTTGCTTTCGCTTGAGCGATTGAATTGGTTGGTTCGGTTACGCGCGTTTCGGTGCGATCCGCTGTTTCCGTTCTGAACGTTGGATCGAAGCAGGATTAGTGCGATTCGAATTACAGGCTTTGATCCGGTAGATTTTCTGTTTGCCGGGATCAGCTTTGTTAAGGATCGGTGGATCTCGCTGAGTACGCTTGTGGCCTTATTAGTGCACACTGGCTGTTAATGGTGCGGCCTCGCGGGTATAGTAGTCGTTACTCATTGCGGGGATTTCTCACCATGACAGTTGTACTAGAGTGTCCTCATGTGTATAGGATCTGGCATGTAGCGGTGTCATGTTTGTCCAATTCGGATTCTGTCCCGTATTTGAATCATGGGCTGGTTTGCGAAGCAGAAGATTTTGACACTTCGCCAACCATTGCTAAAATATGTCGTTTTATTGCTCACGTGCTGTAAAGGTGGAGATCACCGAGTAAGGCAATTGAACGGATTTTGGTGGCTTTGTGGAATACTTTTTTGTTCCCAAGTTCTGAATGTGCCATAACCTATGTATTTGGTACATCGCATCCTAGTCACCCCTGTTCTGGTTTCATTTGCCTCTGGTGGTCATGATGACAGTGTTTGTATTGGATGTGATTTAGTTTAAGGGTGTGTCTAATTCCCAGTCAATTGAGAATTAACTTAGTTCTGAGACAGACGACACCATCAAATCTCAGTTGCAACCCCTGTTGCAACTCATGACTAGCATGAATCATGAAGTAAATCAAACGGCCCGGAGCATTTTTGCAACTGACAAGATCTCAGTTGCAACCCATGTTGTAACTCATAGGTGCACGAATCGCGATGCAATCCAACAGTGTAGGACTTGACTGACCACTAACTTATTAGCAAGACCGCTAGTTTAATGTTGGTACTGCAATGGTGGTTGGGTTGCAACTCATAGGTGCACGAATCGCGATGCAATCCAACAGTGTAGGACTTGACTGACCACTAACTTATTAGCAAGACCGCTAGTTTAATGTTGGTACTGCAATGGTGGTTAAGGTCATTTTTCATTGTTTTTACTGTACATAAATAAGAGACAAACAGTTCAGTGGATACATATGCTTTCTTTAACAAGCTACATAGCAACAAATGATCGCTACATATGTGTTCTGTATTTGCTGATGTCTTTTATTTATCTTTAGTATTTACACACATTGCTGGTTTAACTTGATCTAAGATACCAATCTTTTCCTAGCAAGCCAGTCTTCTCTTAAAGGAAGATAAACTGGTCGATAGTTTTAACTGGTAAAGTTTTATTCCACTAACAAAAAATATATCATGGCTAATTGGTTATGAATAATGATCACTGTTTTCTTATGCCATAGTCCTTTTCTCCATAGGTAGTTTATTTGTTCGTCAGTAACCCAGCACAATTCATTTATTGTATTTGCTTATTTGTAATTGACTGTTGCTGTTATCAGGTTACAGTGTTCCAGCAGCCTCATTACCTCGCGAATTTTGTCCAGTCAACATTTAATGCCCTTCCAGTTGACCAAGTAAAAGGTTAGTTGCTTATCATATGAACATGCATCCTGCCTAGAACATCTGACTGCGCATTGCGCCATTGCCTGTACTTGGAGAATAATCTAATACTGTCAGGCCTTCAAATAATTATAAGTGTAGTCATTATTCTATTTCCAGGTGTTAATTGTAACTTATCTAGTAACAAGAAAATGCCAGATCTGTCCAGTTTGTAAGATATCATAAGGGTTAAATAAATTATGATTTAACTACACATTTCTTTGCCATTTACAGTGTAAATGATATTACCAGTTAATACAGTTGAGATATTCCATGACGTTCCTTGTGTTGTCTCCACAGTTCTTTCTCATATCTGCTATCCTTTTCTTTTCTTATAGGTGCGACCATTGTGGTCTCTGGTGATGGCCGCTATTTCTCAAAGGATGCTGTTCAGGTGATTTGCATTTGTCTATTCATTTTTTAAGGTCTATAAGCCTATTGTGTTTTTATCCACTTTTGTTGAAAATGTATATTTTTCAATATACTGTTGCAGACCTCCATTTACACAATTTTGGTCTTAGCACTCACATTTTTAAAATATTGTTCGCAAAGATTTATCTTATTTTCTATTAATACTGTAAATCACCTATTTTATGTAACTCTTCTGTATGTGTGACCTTGTATTATATTAGCACATCGTCATTTTCAGTGAACTATGCTTATAAATTTGACATTTTTGGTTATAGATCATCACAAAAATCATTGCTGCTAACGGAGTGAGATGTGTTTGGGTTGGACAAGGACACTCTCTTGTCTACTCCAGCTGTATCTGCTATCATCCGGGAAAGAATAGCTGCTGATGTAAGTTTTGTTTCTTCCAAAGTGCTCACGTGTTGCATGAACCATTGCAATAGCTGCATATAAGTGGGTTCATGTATCTAAAAAATAACATAAATAAGTATATGGTTGTGACACTATCTGTATGTCCCAGTGAAGAGGTCTTGAATTCGAACCTCTTGACCAGCAATGTATATTTAGCTGTTACTTCCTCTGTATCGTTATATAAGACGTTTTAGTAAGCTAACTTAGGCTACTAAAACGTCTTATATATATTGGTACGGAGGGAGTAGTTACCAACTTTTCCAATTGGTCCTCTTTTGTCGGGTATTGATGTTTGTGATGCCAGATGAACATTAATTTCTGTGTCATTCTTTTCCTGTTACAACAAACTACTATCCATCTACTGATTTATTAACACAATGAACAACAGGGATCAAAGGCTACTGGGTTCCTTCATTTTAACAGCAAGTCACAACCCAGGTGGTCCGACTGAGGTAACATACTTACGATGTTGAGTATTACAATCTGCCTTGCGAATCAAGTGCGGCTGATGTTCTTTGTAAATTAACACCTTTTGTGGACTTATCAGGACTTTGGTATCAAATACAACATGGGGAATGGTGGACCTGCCCCTGAATCTGTTTACTGATAAGATTTTCTCTAATACAAAGACAATTACCGAATACCTCATTGCTGAGGACCTTCCAGACGTATTATTCGTTCCCCAGCCTATTTCTTTCCGCTCCTTTTGGCTCGCAGGATGTTGGAACCCCCTGTTTATTCCTGTATTTCCCCTTTATGTAGGTTGATGTTTCTGCCTTAGGTGTCACTACCTTCACTGGACCCGAAGGCCCTTTTGACGTCGATGTCTTCGACTCTGCTACAGATTACATAAAGCTAATGAAGTATGTAACTTCCATTTGGATACATTTTTTTTAATTTCAATCATTATTTGTTTTAAAGGAAAATATTAACTGTCTCCATTCAATTCCAGGTCAATATTTGACTTCGAGTCAATTAAAAAGCTTCTGGCATCTCCAAAGTTCTCGTTCTGGTACTCATCTATAGCCCAAATGTTCTACATTCCTCTTTATACCAACCCGTAGCACATCTGAACCCTTGTTTTGTGATTTTAGTTTTGATGGCCTTCACGGTGTTGCTGGAGCTTACGCAAAGCGCATGTTTGTGGATGAGCTTGGTGCTAGTGAAAGCTCACTGTTGAACTGTGTTCCAAAGGTAATGTGTTCTCGACTTCTTGTGTCATCTCAACTTGAAAGTAGAATTTTCTTGGTGTTAATTTGTCATTTCTGTTCTCACAGGAGGACTTTGGAGGTGGTCATCCGGATCCTAACCTCACCTATGCAAAAGAATTGGTTGATCGGATGGGTCTTGGGAAGTCAAGCTCAAATGTTGAGCCCCCTGAATTTGGTGCTGCAGCTGATGGAGATGCTGACCGGAACATGGTTCTGGGTAAAAGGTATTCTTTAGACTACATTTTGAGAATCTACAAAAGCACTTGAAGCAGTTGATGATGAATCCTTCGTCCTGTTATAGATTCTTCGTGACACCATCAGATTCGGTTGCCATTATAGCAGCCAATGCTGTTCAATCGATTCCTTACTTCGCTTCTGGCCTGAAGGGAGTTGCCAGGTAAAATGTTCTGCATATTGATCTTCTAGAATACGCTCTTGTTTTTTTCTGGTTAAAACTTCCACCTATAGTTTAATCAAGGCTTTAAGTTGCAGATAGCACTGCTGCCTGCAGTAACCATGCATATTTCCTTATGCAGTTCTGATAGACGATAGTAATCTTGCTGTCCTAACGCTGGGCACTAGGCAATACTGTGGTAGCTCTCCATTTCCTGATGTAACTGGTCTGTAATAGCTAGTTACAGAAACTCTTAGCCCGTTGATATTCCAGAATTTAAAACCCCAGTCTGAAGCTATGGACTGTTGCTAGACCTGACATTGGATCAAGAGGATTGAAAATTTAACTATCTAGAAATGTACAGATGAAAAGATAAGCAAGTTATACTTAAATTGAAAGCTGGCTTAGATGTCACTGCCAGCATGTTACTGAAAAAATAGAACTTATAAAGTTTAGGACCAGCCAGCTGCTGGGACGGAAACTGGCCAAGTTTCATCTAGTCTATTTCTGTTCCGATAAGGTGGTAAGGTGTTAATGTAGAAAAATAATGCAACACTCATCTAAAGCGTGAATTTCCCGTAATTTGCAGCAAATTTGATTATAAATGCATCCATATCGCTTAAATGGTCAGCTGTTCTGTCTAACTCGTCCAGTTCCAGTTTTTTGTGCTATGGTATTTAGATAGATAAAATACCATCATATAATATGTATCTATGTTGTTGTTGGATCATGCACAGCCTATCTATGTTGTTGTGCCTCAGTAAGTTGATCCAGTGTTGAAATTGCAGGAGCATGCCGACATCAGCTGCCCTTGATGTAGTTGCAAAGAATTTGAATCTCAAGTTCTTTGAGGTAAAGTATATGATCATCAGTCAATATTTTTAAATATAGGACAAATATATATGAAGAAGGTCATGTTTTAGGTGCCTACCGGGTGGAAATTTTTCGGGAACCTCATGGATGCTGGAATGTGCTCAGTTTGTGGCGAAGAAAGCTTTGGCACTGGTAATGCTCGGAAAGTCATCTAGCTTACCTTCAATGTATGTATGTCTTGATCACAAAAACAGGCACCGGAATTAATTGAACAAATTGGTTTTGCCTCCTGGTAAAATAGATTGTGGCATGTAGCACCTCTCTTCTTTGAATATTTCATAAACTTGGTTCCCTTATATTTTGTGAAACAAGACAGGAGATTTGATATTTTTGAATAAATAGCTTTTTGTTATTTTAGATAATTTATCATGAACTAATCAAAGTCAAGTTGAAGGCTTGTTGATATTCACGACACTAACTAGACATTATACGTGCTCTACTTTGTTTTTAGGTTCTGACCACATTCGCGAAAAAGGATGGTATTTGGGCTGTTCTAGCATGGCTATCTATTATAGCTTACAAGAACAAAGACAACCTTGGAGGAGATAAGCTTGTTTCCGTTGAAGATATTGTTCTTCAGCACTGGGCTAAGTATGGTCGCCATTATTATACACGATACGACTATGAGGTGCTTTAACTCAGCTGACATGTATGTGTATACCACATTTAATAACATGCTAAGTTGCTAATAGTACTGTTTGTTATTGAAGAATGTTGATGCAGAAGCTGCTAAGGAACTTATGGCAAACCTAGTCAAGATGCAGTCGTCCCTGTCTGATGTTAACAAGTACGCTGGTTACCCTGTTATTTAACGCGGCAGTCAACAATTCACCATGAACACCTATATGAAAATTATTTCACACATGCATATGGACTTGATATGAAAACTACTTATGCAGTATATGACCGTTTGATTATCTGCAAAATTATGCATACTTTGCTCAAGCCATGAGGCTTGTTAGTTCATGTCACTGAGGCGTATGCATCAGAAGACGGTAGATCTGAATCGTTTCCCTTTTCCTCAGGTTTATCAAGGACATCCAGCCTACTGTATCGGATGTGGTTTCGGCCGATGAGTTCGAGTATAAGGATCCTGTTGATGGCTCTGTCTCCAAGCATCAGGGTATCAGATATCTCTTCGGAGATGGTTCCCGACTGGTACGCAACCTCGTGTCATTAATGGGTTGACATCGTGTTTCTTAATTGGTCGAACTGTTCTCTTCAAATAGTATTTTTTTCTTGAACCAAAGCAAGTGAAGTCTAAAAAATACTTAGTTCGCATGCACATATTTGAAGTTGCAATGCAACCATTTAATGCTTAATAGAGAATTTTCGTCAAGGCGATCCTTTTTTGGTTAGACTGTTTGATAATGGTTGCAACAGATGCTGGTGAACTAACACTAGCTAGTGCTATTCAGGTGTTCCGTCTTTCTGGAACTGGTTCAGTTGGTGCTACTATTCGTATCTACATTGAGCAGTATGAGAATGATTCTTCCAAAACCGGAAGGGAGTCTTCGGATGCTCTTTCCCCACTGGTAAGATTAAATCACGTTATACCCCTCGATTTGAACAAATTGGTACACATTTTTGCGAGGTTTGCAGTTCTGATTCTTCTTCTCTATCCAGGTTGATGTGGCCCTGAAGCTGTCAAAGATTGAGGAGTACACCGGCCGATCTGCCCCCACTGTGATCACATAAATTTTGACATAGATACGTGACGAGGCTAAGCTCCGTTGTGGCCTCCTGTTTGATAGTTTTTTATATCTCACACATGAATAAAATGTATGTACGAGACTGTCCCCGTTCTGTTGCCTGCCCACTCTGCTGCTGGCACAGTATGCGGCCGTAATCTTGTCACAGTGATGTAATCGAGAGTGAACTTCTTCAAGCGATATATTGACGTGTGTTCCATATCTTTCTTTAACATCACTGTTTTCTTGGTGGATTTGACGATTTGCCACACTTTATTTTGCAATTTGATCATTTCAATGACATGTGGTGGTCATATGACAAATATTCAAATTTTAATGGAAAAGTGTGGCAAATCATCAAATTTATCCTGCTTCTTTGGTTCTAGTATGTGTGTACCAGACTTATTTCCTTTAACATCTATGGGATGGCACTGCTCTGCTCGTTCAGTTCTCGTTGATTAACCTGTGAGAGCAACCCCAGCCGTTGTGCCCCCCAGGACGCTTTGCCGGTGCCTTCTGGGGGGGCACCGGCGTATTTTTTTGTCTTGGGGGGCAGTGGTTTCCCAGTCGATGCCCACCCAGGACGCCACCCACGAGCTTCAGTCTCCTCCCAGAGCGCGCAAGGAAATGGCGAGCAAGGCGGTGACCATCGGCGATCTAATCCACCGCGTTCGGGGAAAAAGACGAGGAGGACGACGACCCCTTCGCCGACTTCGGGGACGCCGCCGACGCCGAAGAGTGCCGCCGCTCTCCTCCGAACAAGCCAAAGCCGGCGAGGAGGTGCGGAAGCTGAAGATCTGGGAGGAGGGGGAGGAGGAGAAGAGGAGGAAGAATGTGGCGGCGGCGGCTTTGGTGGCGGCTGCGGAGGTGAAGGAGAAGGAGAGGGCCGAGCACGCGGGCGGCGCGGAGGCGCTCATGGCCGAGGTGGTCGACACGGTCTCCGGGGTGCGGCGCGCGTACGCAGCGCTCCAGGGCGCGCACTGCCCCTGGGACCCCGACCGGATGCGCGCCGCCGACGCGGGCGTCGTCGCCGAGCTCCGCCACCTCGCGCGCCTCCGCGACCGCTTCGGCCGCGTCCCCTGGCGGCCGCATCCGCGCGCCTCCGCGCAGCCGCTCCGCGAGTCGTCTCCGGGAGCTCCATCTTCCGCCGGAACCAGCTCCCCGCCTGGTCCTCCTCCACCGCCGCGGCCGCCACCGGCGCTGTGGCAGAGGGGAGCAGGGCTCGCCCGTGGGAAGGGCAGGGGCGCCTCCGGCCGGGCGCGCGCCATGGGAGGGCAGGAGCGCCGCCGTTTTGCGCCTGTAACAGGGGATGGAGGGTCGGCGGCGGTGAGGGTGCCCAATCTCCGCGGGGCCGCTTCCGCGGCGGCGAGGATTCGCCCTCGTGCTCGCGCGTGCCTGCTGCGCCGCGGACCTGTGGCCACCGTCGTCCGCCGTGGTCGAGGGGAGCACGGGCGTGGTAGGTGGAAAGAGAGAGGAGAGAGGAGAGAGGAGAGAGGAGAGAGAGGAGATAGGGGAGAGAGGAGGCTGACAGTGGGGTTTTTGCATGCAAAAGCATTCGCCGGCGCCCCCAGGTGAAACCCAGGTAGTTGGGTTCGGCTTGGGTTCGCCGGCGTATTTTTTTTTGTTTATCCGGCGAAAAACAACGTCCTGGGGGGCACGACTGGGACATTTTTCGTCCGCCGGCGTATAAAAAGTGCTCCTGGGGGGGCTCCTGGGGGCCTGGCTGGAGTTGCTCTGACATAAACAGGACGAGACCTGTCCTTACCAAAGGCAGAGCGTTGAACACAACACACACTAACACTGAGAGGTTTGCTAACAATAGCTTGGAATGTACAACCAGAGTTACGATGATGAGGTAGCACATAGCATCTGTTATTGATTTGTTATTCGAAGTCTGACCCTGGCGGCCACATACATTGGCAGTACAGAACGCGGAACCCATCTAAGAGACTACTTCTACTTGGTGCCATTGGAGAGACTGGCGTTCTTCCAGAGGATGGTGGTGTCGGCGATCATGGAGGTGACGATGTAGGGATCCATGTTGGACGACGGCCTCCGGTCCTCGAAGTAACCTGAAAAACAAAATCTAATCATCAACACACAGACGCAGAATCCCACCCTCTTCGTCACCGGCAAGAAGGTGATCGATCTCCGGGTCTCACCTTTGCCTTCCTTCTCGGTGTCGCGGCCGACCCGCACCGACGCGCCGCGGTCCGCGACGCCCTGCAATGCAAGCAACACAGCCGGAAGTATGTAAGAGGAGAGGCAACTGGGAAAATCTGAAGCTTGAACACGCCGCTGTTGTGGCTTCTCGGTGTCAAGTCTTACCCATAGGAAGGTGTTGATGTCGGCGGTCTCGTGGCGGCCGGTGAGGCGGCGCTCGTTGCCTTCCCCGTAGGCGGCGATGTGCTCCATGTGCCGCGCTTCGAGCTTCTTGATCGCCTTCTTGATCACCTCGTACCCGCCCTCGCTCCTCATCGACTTGGTGCTGCATTAAGAAAACCACAGCAGGGGAAATGTCAGAACACAAGGCTGACGATGACGCATTCGCTCCTTAGCGCTCTTTGCTTTTTATACCTGTAGTTAGTGTGAGCACCAGCGCCATTCCATTCTCCCTGCAGCCAAACACATTACACATGCATAATTACAGTTGACGTCTGAGATCGGATGCAACAGCAGATTGGGTTGCGAGTTTTTAGTAAAAAAAGAAGAGAAGAAGAAATGTTCACCGGAATCGGTTTGGGGTCGAAGGAGACGACGACACCAGCAATCTCAGTGATCCTCTGTTAGGCACACAGGTTAAGTAAACCAAATGAAATTATTTTTAACGAAAGATTCATTTCGTTTAACAAGACGAGGCAGTTTTTACCTCCAGGATGTAGCGAGCCACCCAGAGCTGGTCGCCGGCCGAGATGCCAACGGAAGGGCCGACTTGGAACTCCCACTGTTCAGAGTTCAGACAGCGTTCAGTCCATGAAAGAAGGGACGTCGAAATAGTAAACAGTTAAGGTTCATGTGAAGGTAATCTGTGCCTGAAATTACCTGTCCTGGCATGACCTCTGCGTTGATGCCGCCGATGTTGATGCCGGCGTAGAGGCAGGCCTTGTAGTGCGCGTCGACGATGTCGCGCCCATAGGATTTATCCGCACCCGCGGCACAGTAGTAAGGTCCCTGTCACACCATTTCGTCGTTCATAGGTTTGCTAAAGCATGATCGGCAAGCATGGTTTACTCTGTCAGTGTCACTACCAGCTCAGCATTTTTTGAACTGGTTATCAGCAAGTGCTGAGCTAAAATCTACTAGCATTTGCAACAAAGTTTCCTGGCTTTTCTTAATTAGGGGACGGATCTTGGTTAAGATTGCTGCGATTTGCAATATGTTAAATTAGTTACCTGAGGACCAGGGTAGCCCCCTAGTGGCCAGCCAATAGGCCAATTGGTGTCCTTCTGAAGAAGCGTGTACTCCTGCTCAATCCCATACCTTATTATATTTTCACACGATATGAGAGGCAGCACAAGATTAGTTGCAAGAACAAAAGTTCATTGGTTCTGGTGTGGATTGCCTGAGATGCTGAGTACTGACCATGGTTCTTCAGCCTTCACATCAGGATGGCTGAATATCTTTTCTGCGTCGTACCGCTTGTTAGTCGGAATTGGCTCTCCGGCAGGTGTGTAGCAGTCACAGATAACCTATACAGAGTTAGAAAATAGGTTCAAATCTGGTATTCATGAACATATTGCAAATAATTTCTAAATAAATAAATTTTAATACAGTACGCATGCCATAGCCTTTGCACATATATGAATCAAAGAGAGGATAATCTTGATCTTACCAGGATGTTCTTGCCCTTCCTGAACGGATCCCTGAAGATGGCTTGAGGACTTGATTGACATAAGCAAAATGTGGAGACAAAATTAGTTGAACCTCAAGGCACGCGAATCAGGCAGGACGAAACTAAGAGTGTACGTAATGAAGAGCCATACTAGAGGATGACTTCGCTGTCGTCACCCGGGGCTTGGCCGGTGCTGGAGCCGTCAAAATTCCACTTTGGAAGCTTGCTCGGGTCATCGATGGGTCCAGGCAACGTCTGGTCATTAATACAGGCATACACAGCTCATGAATCGTCAGGAACTTGCAATGTCGTCACAGTAAGAAAAAAAAAAGAGCTGGCAAAGCTAGCTACCACTCAAGAACAAGAAACCAAGACAGTAATGATATTAGACATCATCAGCAAAGAAGAGAGAGGTAAGGATTTATAGAGTTATCAGGCAGGGTGGGAAATGGGGGCGTACTCTGGCTTTGCTCCTCACATCCATCCCGGTGCCGCCGACCCTGGATTACAGTACACAGGGCGCAAACGGGAGCAGATTAGTAAGGCCCGAAAGTACCATATGCTAACTTGTAGTAGAACAGAGCAAAGATGTCCTTTGATAAACATAAAACACAACATTTTAACTCGACTCAGAGGCAAAGAAAACCCACAGGAGAGTGAACACCAGATTTCTCTTCAGAAGAAACATCGGACTGGGACGGTGATGAAGAAGATGGGAGGAGGTAGATGAGCAATCTTAGTTTAGTTACCATATGTACTCGGCGATGATCTTGCCGGTGCAGTCCGACAGGTCGAGGTTGAGGAGATCGGTGAGCAGAGACGACATGGTGGAGCCTTTCAACTGGTGCCGACGACTGAGGAGGCAGCAGAGCAAGGAGGAGTGGCAGCCTCTGTTGGGAATGCAGAGCGAGTGTACTGATCTGTGTCGAGGAGGTAGCTGGCTGGCTGGCTAGGCTCTTCTGTATAAGTAGCGACGAGGCCTGAAAGAAAGGTTGGTGGCCTTGGCAGGTTGTGTATGTGGCGGGCTCTCCAAATCCGTGACTGTGTGTGCCGCGTACGTACGGTTGTCCGTCCTTCCGTCACGTACCACGTTTCTCCAGCCCTGCGCCGCTGCGCGCACACCACCGATATGCGTTTGTCTGCGCACTCGCACTTGCGTACACGTACACAAGCTAGCCGTTGAGCTTGCAGATGATCCTTGAGCACGTACGATCAAAATGTTACTCCCTCCGATTTATAAAAAGTGTAGTTCATTTTGTACTAATTTAGTATAAATTTTATATTAAGTAGAAGACATTTTTTATGGAACGGAGTGAGTATTTTTTTTAAACGCAGAAAAAACTTTGCCTATTATATTGAGTTTTTTTGGTGTTAAGAAGAAGAAAGGGTGTTACAACTGATAACAAGATCGGAATGCACTTTTTCTACAACTTTTGTAAGTACAAGTGAATTTTTTCTACGGATTTGCTAATCCTCAGGCGCCTGATTTTTTCTTATATCTCAGTAACCCATAAAAATGTGCATGAGTTGCACTTTTCTGAAAAAAATATGCAATTGCACTTTTCTGTCAGAAAAGTGCAACTCGTTCCAGTCACACTTTTTTTTGAAATATAGTTGCACTTTTCTGAGGTGGTTGAGACTTAAAAAATTCTCAGTTATGTCTCAGTCACCCACAAAATGTGCATGAGTTGCACTTTTCTGAAAGAAATGTACAGTTGCACTTTTCTGTCAGAAAAGTTCAACTCGTTCTAGTTGCACTTTTTTAACTATAATTACACTTTTCTAAGTTGACTGAGACTTAAAATTTTTCCAGTCGACTAAGACATAGCTAAATCCTTTTTCCCAAAGGGTGAACGGTCTCTGGGTCTCCAACGCCCTTGAGATCTTGGATCATTCCGAGCGGTCAATGACGGTGACGTGGGATACTGAGATATGACACATGGGAGATAGGAAAGCGACTAGCCTTTGCTTTCGTACCTGCTGTGGCATCATTCTCTGCCACCTTGTGGGACGTGGCCACGTAACGTGTAACCTGACTTTGTCAGTTTGTGACACACCGACACACCTACACATTTTCTTAAAGAAAAAGAGATCTAATGCATATCAATGAACCCGACTAGCTATGATCGGGATCTTGTCAGAGCGTGTCTCAATTTCTTGCTGAAAGGAGGCAGATAAGCTACTCGGCTATATTACTACAACGACAATAAACATGTAATTTTAAAAAAATTATATGCCGGGGCGACAAGAAAATTCATCTAATAGCCCGATTTCCTCCGCTATCATGTCATTCAGGAAATGGAGTTGACAACGATACCGTTGATAGTCATGCAATTGCCATGGACAAATATGTGGTTGGTAACAAGGATTTGAATGTCGAAATGAAACGAAAAATCATAACTGCCGGTTGGTTACTCGATGAGATTCCTAGGATTTTTTTTGAATTTCGTCAAATTTGGAAGCGTAAGAAATAATTCAAAACATATTTTGGGAGGAACTATCCGGTCCTCTTCAAACATTCCGGATTTTTTGCCCGATCGTTTACTACGGAAACTTGGAATTCCTGTTACCGGTCGGTAACCGTGGTATTCCAACAGGTAATCAAATCTATGATTGAGAATACCAACAAAACTACACACTAATTGAGATGTCAAGCATCATCACCAAAAATTTGTAAGAAAATAGTGATGTAGCCACTCCCATGTTTAACTGTTTTTTGCTTCCATCATTAATTAGACATCTGGCAAATAACTATTTGTAAGACGAACCAAGAAACGATGAGAAGATATTTGATCAAATGAAAATAAATTTGATTGAGAGTTACTATTTCTAAATTGACTGATCCATAGTGACCACTCTCCATCTGGTGTTACCCTTCACATTGCCCTTGTCCATGACGACGCCGTTGATCTTGTTTTCAACTCATGCACCATCGGACATGGGGAGGGAGAGATTTATTTTAAGAGAAACTTATCCGTACACGAATTGCAAAGCAACAAATCATCCACTAGAAAATACATATATTTAAGTTTTTTTCCTAGAGGCTTGCTTTTCCATTGTTTGACCTTTGTATCGAAGTTATGTGACCCATGAGATGTAATAATACTTGAGACTATCTTTTTAGTAAAGATTGTTGTGCCATCTATATATTGATGCAAAGGCCGAGGTTTGTTTCCCTTTTTCGAGAAAAAAAATCATAGGAAGAGTAAGTTTACCTAGCACCTCATAAAGGCATGATCTATTATATAAGTGGTGATGCAAAGCATGTATACATCGTACACTAAGCCGTAAATGGTGTCTTTAAGAAGAAGAAGATCAAATGGTAGGTAAACGACCACTTCTAGTGCCTTCCAGAATTCCACCCAATTTATCGGCTGGCCGTGGAGATTATATATAATCATTGACAAAATAAATACCGTGGATATGCAAGGACACGTTTTTTTAATAATAAATGCATATTTTATTAAATCAAAAGTCACATCAACACGATAGTACATGATCCTAGGGATTCAGATATTTAATGTGATCTTCAGATATATACTCTTTTCTGAGGTGCTAGGTAAACTTACTCTTTTCTGGCAGCTATGTATGTTGTGGAGTTAGGCCCGGAAAGGATACAATAATTCAACATTCAGAGCGAGGATTGGACCCAGCCAAACATGCATGAGAAGACGACGACGGTGATGTGTACGTGACGCAAGATGGGCGAGGAAGTAACTGCAAGTCTATCTATCTATCTATCTATAGGCCTATAGCTGAGCATAGATCTGTACCGTTCTTGTAACAGATTTTACTGATGCCGGTGCACAGCACTGCACATGCATGGTTGCGTTGCGAACAAACGGGATGACGGGCCACCGGCTCGTCTGCAGTCTGCACGTACGCAGCATGGCAAAATCTGCAAAGATACAAAACCAGAAGGAGGAAAGCTGGATATATAGGTAGGCCCCTCGTTTAAATCATGGGTAAGACAACTAGCACCATGTGCAACAGATAGCCCGTCTTTCCCGGCCGGCGTCCAGAAGCTTCAGGGAAGAGGCCAGCACCGTCCATTAGCTCGGAGCACGCGTCGCCGTCTGGTTTCTTCCGTACAACGCCGGGTCCACCGCGTCTACGCATGACGGAATCTTGCAACGGCCGGAGATCATTCAATCATGCGTATGGCAGCCACGCTGGACGATGTCCTTACCGCGAAACGAACGACGTACGTGGTCGCGAACTTGCGATACACCCGCTGCTGGCGACGTGTACCACCATCTGGTAATTAATCTGCACACTATGACACTAGTTTATTATTCCTACAGTACAGGAATCTCACGGGAGTTTTGTTTTAGGGTTTCGTGGGGCAACGCCTCCATTTATCTCTATTATATATGAATAGATGACCAACAATTACATACGGATTACATACATGTATTATATACGGATACTAACCATCTAACACTCCACCTCAATCTGAACTACGATTACATACAAGATTCATACTGGACTGGAACCGGTCTAGCATTTGTCGAGTGGCTGGTTTGGTGAACACATCAGCCAGTTGGTCGTCAGTAGAGATAAACCTGGTATCAAGACATCCAGCAGCGACACACTCTCCCACAAAGTGGAAGTCGATGTCAATATGCTTGGTCCGTGCCTGGAAGACTAGGTTGGCCGTCAGGTATGTAGCCCCTAAGTTATCGCACCACAGTATGGCGGATGAAGACCAAGCTGATGAAGACGAGCATACCATGCATGGGGGGGCTGTTTCAGACCATGTAGCGCCTTCTGCAACTTGCACACATGAGAAGGGAACCGAGCATCCTCAAACCCCGGTGGCTGCTGCACATAAACGTCCTCAAAGAGATGACCATGGAGGAAGGCGTTACTAACATCAACTTGACGCAAGCTCCAGCCACGCGAGAGAGAGAACCAAACGAACTGTGGCAGGCTTGACGACATGACTGAACGTGTCGCCATAATCAATACCATGCTGCTGGGTGAATCCGCGAGCGACAAGCCGAGCTTTATATTTATCAACTGAACCATCTGGACGTTGCTTTGTCTTCAACACCCACTTACCGCCCACAATATTGACACCAGGAGGCCGAGGTACAAGCACCCAAGTATTAGTGCGATGTAGAGCTTCAAACTCATTCGTCATAGCAACACTCCAGGCAGGCTCAGCAAGAGCATCACGATGGGATACTGGTGTTGCAAAGAAGGCTCGACGCCGGGGGTCATAGCGTACAGTGCCGTCCGTGTAGTTCTTGGGACGCCGAATACCATCCCGAGCGCGCGTGACCATAGGTGCAGGCTGCTCAGCGCGTGCAGCAGGAACCGGCGAGGACGATCCTGAAGGTGCAGATGGAGCAGTGGAGACAGGCGATGCCGGCCCAGCAGGAGGAACATGCCCGTTTTGGGGAAGCCGGCCCATGTGGCGGAACTGGTCCACCAAGAGATGCCGAGTCACGGGGCTGATCGGACGCAGCGACGGGATCCGTGCCGCCATGCACGTCGATCACGTCGTCACCGCCATGTGCGTTGATCGCGGGAGAGGTAGTCTGCACAACAAAATCAGCGACATCTCCAGAAGGATTAGTAGACAAATAGGTAAGGCTATAATTTCGCACGGGAGCACTGGTAGCCGGTTCGGTGGATGGAAAAGAGATAGCTGCCTCTAAAGTGGACACATCGAACTTGGCACCGCGAGTTGCGAACGGGAAGACAGATTCGTCAAAGATAACATCTCGAGAAATATATATACGTCCCGTGGAGCGATCTAAGCATTTATACCCTTCATGCATGGCTATGCCCAAGAAAAACACACATCTTGGAGCGGAACTCGAGTTTATGCGTATTATATTTACGTAAACTAGGCCAGCAAGCACACCCGAATATACGAAGGAACGAATAATTCGATGGAACCTGAAGAAGGCGATGAATAGGTGTATCCTGGTTGAGCACCGGAATGGGCATACGGTTAATAAGATAACACGCCATGAGAAAGGCCTCATCCCAAAAACGCAAAAGGAGAGACAGATGGGAAAGAAGAGTGAGGCCAGTCTCGACCAAATGACGGTGTTTGCGCTCGGCAATCCCGTTCTGTTGAGAAGTGTGGGGGCAGGACACTCTATGAGAAATGTCGGTATGCTGAAAATAGCGATGCAGCTTGTGGTACTCACCACCCCAATCTGATTGAACAACTTTGATCTTGGTGTTTAACATGCGCTCAACATGTGTCCGGAAGGTGTAAAACACCTCTTCAACGTCAGACTTATGTTTGAGAAGATAAATCCAACAAAAACGTGAATAGTCGTCGACAAAGCTCACATAATACTTATAACCACCGGAAGAAGCACGAGCAGGCCCCCAAACATCAGAATGTATTAAATCAAGAGGCATAGTAGAAACATGAGAGGATGAAGTATATGGTAACTGACAACTTTTAGCACACTGACACGCATCACAAATAAAAGTTGAATTGTCTGAAGAACACACAAGATCATTTTTCCTAACAATGGAGGAGACTACATTATTGGTGGGATGACCGAGACGCTGGTGCCACTCGGACGCCGTGATCCTGACGCTAGACGAGGCATGGCGATTGGATGGTAGGGAGGATCGACTGAATGGAAGTGGGTAGAAACCGCCTTGACTTCTACCTTGAAGAAGAATTCTCCTCGCGGCCTTGTCCTTAACAAGGAAAAAATATTTATGAAATTCAATGAAAATGTCATTATCCGAGAAAAGGCGATAAACGGATAAAAGATTTTGGCTAATATGCGGAACGTGAAGAACATTTTTCAAGCGAAGAGATGAACCGGCTAAAGTCGAGTGTCCGATATGCGAAATAGACAAACCTGTACCATTTGGTACGTGGACTTGATCCTTCCCGCCGTAGCGCTCGCGAACATGAAGACGCTCAAGATCACTAGTAAGATGATCTGTAGCACCGGAGTCCATGATCCAGTGCGGTTCGTGGTTGGAGGAGGTCAAGGCCGAGTTGGCGAAGTGGGGATTGTCGAGGTAGTAGTCCCGATCGAAGCAGTTGCGGCAGTCCTTAGCTTCATGACCCCAGTTGCCACAGAGTTGGCAGCGAGGACGCGAACGACGCCCATTGTTCTTGTCGTTGCCGTGGCGGCCATTGTTGCCACCGCCTTGACCCTGCTGCAGTTGCTGCTACTGCGGGTAGGCGCCCACCAGAAGGGCGGCCGTAGTCTTGCGCGCGTGAGCGACCAACGTTGCCGACCAGTCCTGTCCGCGACGCGGTGTTGGCAGACGAGGACCAGTCCTCCTCTGATTGCTGCGAGATCCACAACGCTTCATAGTCCAAGACCATGGAATAAAACGCGGAGATAGTTACCGCAGGGGCCGCGGCATTGAGGGAAGTGGTGTTGAGAGGCGCGACGATCGGGTTGTAGGCAGAACCCAAGCCGGTGAGCATGTAATCGATGACCTTGTCATCGCTAAGCGGAGACCCGGCAGCGGCCATGGTGTCAGCCAAAGCTCGCACCTTGTCCATGTACGCGCTTGCCGTCATGTCCCCCTTCCTCAGCGCCTGGATCTGACGCCGGATGTGCCGAACTCCGGCATGGCTCTGCGCGCTGAACATAGCATGGACTGAAGCCCATGCCGCAGTCGCAGTGTTGCAGCCGATGAGCTGCGACGCGATCCCCTCCGACATGGAGGAGACGAGCAACCCTAGGACCTTCTGATCTTGAGTCCACCACCGCATGTACTCGGGATTGGTAACGGAGGTAGCTGCATCTCCCGTCCCCTCGGTGATCGTCTTTGCCGGTGCTGCCGTAGTGCCGTCGAGGTGACCATGGAGGGAAGCACTGGCGAAGTTCGCAAGCGTGAGCATCCGCCACAACGGGAAGTTTCCAGCCTCAAGACGGACACCGCCAGATGGGACAGCGGCGGTGACCACCGCCAGAGAGACGATGGCGCCAACGGAGGTGGAGAGCTGCAGCGACGAGCGTCATCTGGGCTGAGACGAAGGGAGAGAGAAGGCGGCGGCGGGTGGAGAAGGCTCTGTTACCAAGTTTTGTTTTAGGGTTTCGTGGGGCAACGCCTCCACTTATCTCATTATATATAGATGACCAACAGTTACATACGGATTACATACACGTATTGTATACGGATTCTAGACCATCTAACAACGGGCAGATTGAGCGTGGGAAAGGGAAGTCCGAGTGTGAAACTCACTTGTGTGATCGAACAACGTGGCGAACTGGCGCTGATGAATCCGATTGTTTTACAAATATGACCCCCTGTTGAATGCAATTGTCAAAAGTAACCTCCTTCGAATTATTTTGTCAAAACTAACTCTGGTGGGATGTAAAAAAGCAACACGTGTTACACGTCAACTCAGCTTGCCGAGCTACTCTTGATAGGCTTTCCAAGACCAAGTTTATAGAATGATCCCTTGCACATTGAGCAAGACAGTGTATTCTGTAGGTTGGAATAAGATCAATGGAGCCGAAAGTAAAGCATCGGTAGTGAGGCTTTCCTCCATGAGGAATAAGTTTCTTCGCTTGAATTTTTGAACTTCAATTTATTTATTATCCTAGAAAAAAAAGAAAAACCTAATCCTTTGAATCTGTGGTATCCTTCAAATCTTCGCTATCCTTCAAATCTTCGATACCTTTCGAGTCTTCGATACGCTTCGAATCTTTATGGGGAGGCGGCAAGTCACCTTCTGCCGCTTGAGCGGGCGGAAAGTCCCCTGCGGTGACACTTGGCGCCAACTGATTCGGCGGAAACTGACTTCACGTGTCGCTGTTTCACCTTCCGCCAAGGTTAGTTTTGACAAAAAAATTCGGGGAAGGTTACTTTTGACAATTGCGTTTGGCAGGGGGTCATATTAAAAAAAAAATTCTTACAAAAATTGGTGGGAGCGATTGCCGTTATATGGTCGCTTTGGCTGTGTAGAAATGACAAGATTTTTAATGACAAAAATTCTTCTATTCTGCAGGTTATCTAGCGATGTACAACTACACTCCGATTATGGTCGGTCCTGCAGCATGTGGAGCATCGGGAGCTGTTCTTGGAGGTTTCATCGCGTTTGGAGGCGGCGACCAGGGAGTTATTCTCCCGCCATGGATGGTCGCATAACCTGCGAATCGGCACTTCATTACCTTAGACGGCCTTACAGTTTCTTATGATGATATGTAACCCGCCTTTTATTTTTTCTTCTGCTTTGGATATTTAGGACGATTTTGGACAGTGTGCATCCTAATTATGCAGAGGCCGGGTGTAATACTTAATACTCTTTAAGTAATAAAATCCCTTTATCAAAAAAAAAATAAAAAAAAATCAGAAGGAGTGGTGCCGTCATGACGCCATTCTAGGCCCAGGGAAAAAAACAAAGGGGAAATTGCTCGGTACCTAGTCGGATCACTCGGGGGTCCTTGCCTGTAGATTCGGCTATGTAACGTTTGGTACCTCTTCGCATGCTTGGACACATGTGCCTGTTCCCACTCGAAGGGCGTCCCATCATGGCGTAAGTATTTGTGTTCAAGCAATTCATCTCACAAAAATAGCCATGAGTTGGGGCGAACTTTTAAGATATCTATAAGTACCATATTTTAACGTGGTTATTTGTAAAATCTTGGCTCCGCCAGCATCACATCGAACCTGGCTCAGGTTGAGTTTAAAGTCGTGTCACGTGTGATTGAATTTCCCTAGTACAACTAGATATGGCCCGTCACGTCTTCTGCCGAAGCAACAAAGAAGAAACTGATCACCTTTGTAGACGATATTTTGCTTACAAGGAGAAAACTGCCTATGTTTAGTAGTCAACCTTAAAACGACGGAAGTCATACAATATTTGTGTCAGTTGATGTTTGTCCCTATCAAAAAAGAAAAAAAAAACACAATCTTGACAATATCGTTGTTCTGGTGGTATGGATGGTTTGGAATGAAAGGAATTACAAAGACTTCAAATGTTGAAGAGGTTTTTGAAGATTTGTTAAGGGAGTACATTTTGTGGTGTATCACCGATGCCAGAAACCGATGGGATAACTCATGGGTCGTTAGGAATTTTATTCCGGTTCTTCTATGAGGATACTCTCATTTTCCAAAAAAAAATGGTGAACTTTTTTGTTCTCTATCCTAATGTATAAACATGAAATGATCCTTCATGGTCTATGCACGATTTATAGTCACATCTTGGATTTGAGAGGCATCATTGGACTAGTATTTTTTTCCTGGCATTTTATACACTGTTGGAGCAACTTTATATGTGTTTCATTCAGGAATTAACGTCTTTTGAAGCGACCAAAATCTCAGTCCAGTATGGTCGTTATTCCTAATGTGTTGCAACTATGTATTCCAATGTCTTCTCACGCTTAGTTGGCTAGGCTCATTTTTGTATGACTTGAGTGTATAGATTAATGAGGATCAAATCAGTACATCAGAATCAACGGTAACAAACTGGGTCAAATACGAAGAAGTTAGTCATGCATGGTCAATGGTCGTTGGAGGTCATAAAAGGGAATTAAAGCAACGTCATACTATAAGGTGTCACGTGTGGTGTGGGGCGGAGTAGCAAGCTCCCATATATAATGTCATCTAAGGTTTGAGGCAATTGGAAACACTAAAATGATCATGCATGCATGTCTATTTTTTCACTTCAAGCTGGCTGTTTTGCATAGGATCGGGAGACATCAGGATGTTACTTATGCCAACCCAAGTATCTGGTACACAAACCAAACCTGCATGAGAAGACGACGGTGATACATACACGAGTACACGACGAAAGATGAGCTGAGAAGTAACATATGATCGAAGAGCACAAGGTCTACACCTCTCTATAGCTGAGGGTAGATCTGCTCTGTTCTTGTAACATATTACTAATGTCGACTAGCCGACTAGGCGCAACACATGGTTGCGTTGTGAATAAACTGGATGACGGGCATGTATGGCTTAGGCCGGCAAAGGGTGTCAACAAACTGAATGTCGATGCTGCCTTCGACGTCGATTCAGGGCGTGGTGCATCTGGTGCTATCATCCGCGATGCGGGAGGTAATTTTATTGCAGCAGCTTCTGATTTTACTGATTTCGCCATTGATGCTGCGTCAATGGAGGCTTAATTCAGTGCTGCTGGCAGGGATCAAACTTGCTACACAATTTGGTGCCCAATCTTTGGTGGTCGAATCTGATGCTTTGGAGGTGGTGCAAGCTGTCCTTGATCCTTCAGAGTATGCCGGCATCTTCCGTTGATGCTTGGCATGGCAACAATTCAATATTGTCCGCGAGAAGCAAATGGAGCCGGCAAGCCGCACATGCACAGGGAGTTAGGGGTTTTTGGGTTGATGATCCTCCTCCTTTTCTCTCATCAATTCTTGTAGATGACGAAATTCAAAAGAAAAAAAAAAACTGGATGACGGGCCACCAGCTCGTCTGTACGTACGCAGCAAAATCTGCAAAGATTCAAAATAGAACCAATATAGGTAGGGCCTCGTTTAAATCTTAGATAGAGGCACAAATAGCCCTAATTTGTTTGTCTCTCCCGGCGTCCTCCATACAACGCGGCGCCGGGGATGGATGCGTCCATCGGTCCACCAGCTAGCCGGAGATCAATCATGCGTATGGCACGGTGGATGTTCTTACCGCAAAACGAACTCGCGATACAGCCGGCCGGCCGGCGACGAGTACCATTTGGTAATCTACACACTAATAATTTATCCCGGCAAAAATCTGACGGGAGCTTAGTTTGCTGGTGACACGACACGACGCAGAGCGATCGTCGGAAGGGAAGTGTGAGTGTGACGTCACACTCATTACTTTTGTGATCGGCCAACGTTGGCGCTGATGAATCATTGAATGCTCGGTGACGCAAGAAGGGCGCCGTCTTGAGTCTTGAGTCTTGACGCAATATAGACCCGGACGAAAATTATCCAACCCAACTATTTCTCGAGATCTTCTTTATTACTCCCCTCGTTTCTAAATATAAGATGTTATAGCATTTAAGAATGAAGTGAGGTGTGGATATATCCAGATGTGTCTAGCATGTAGATCAACTCATTTCGATCTGTATTTTGACTATGTTAAAATATCTAAATCATCTCATATTTAGAAATGAAGGGAGTATTAAATTAGGATCCGTGGTGATGGTTGGAGAAATCGATACGCGCCCGGTCTCGAAATAAAAACCGGACACGGAAGGTCGCGCATCTTCTCGCTGAAAAAACCGGACACCAGAATTCCTCGCAATCGCAATGGAAACAATCGCCAGAAAAATCGCATAAGTAACAAAAAGAACTATCTGCAACCGTAAGAGACGTACTGCCTAATGGGCCGATGCAGTCTGGCCCGTTTTCTCCCGTGCTACCGTCTTCCAACGTAGGACGACGCCGCCGCCGCCTAGCTGACCGAGCACCTGCTCCACCTCATCGGCGTAGTACGTGTCGCTGATCAACTCTGGCGTCCGGTCTCTGTCTCACAAGCACGGTTGCGCTGCCCCACATTGTCGTAACTAGAAACGCGCAGAACTCCAGCGCATCTCGAAAAAAAAACATTGGCGTTACTGTCGGGGAAGACGGCCCCACCCGTCAGTTACCCGCTACCGCCAGGCTCGCACCTGCACCGAGTTACACCGACATGGAGGAAAGCTCTGGCCGAGCTCCATGAGTTATGCATCGATTTTAGTACTACAGCCTCATTTGATCCTCTCAAAGTGCAAGCAGCATTTCCATGATCTTAATTTGAAACACTTTATATTCTGGACTACGCAATAACGAAAAAGTATGAATATTACTATATACACTTTCAAATCAGAAAAATATACAAGATTTTTTCATTTTTATGTAGTCCATAATACAAATCATTTTTTATTACAATTTTGCATGCTTGTAGGATGCATCATTGACTACATGCAGAATTATTTTTAGATTTTTTTAACTTGTTAGTATAGTTTTTAAATTTTTATAAAATAAGGAAATCACGGGAGCTCGAGAGCCAAAATAGCTTTACCACTTCTGAGCCAATATATCGATCCATCGACCAAACACGTCAAAACAATCTAAGCAAACTTGTGAACGGTGACGTGAGATGAGACCACGTCGGAACCTAGCTCAAGTCGAGTTTTCAGTCGTGCCCCGTGTGATTGAATTTTCGTAGTATAATTAGATATTGCTTGTGAGTCTTTTTACGAAGCAGCTAAGAGCATACTGATCACCTTTGTAGGCGATGTTTTTCTCACGAAAAAGAAAATATTCTTAGACAGTATTTAGTAATCAACCTTACAGGGACGAAAGCCATATAATGTTTTGGTCTACTGATCACAAAACCAAGGATTGGATCCCCGTTTGATGATTGGCAGATGGATTCTCTATCACAACACAAAACCACAGTCTTTATAAGTATTTAAATATCGTCCTTCTTGTGGTATGGATTGGTTGGAAGGAAAGACATTACAAAATTGTCAAATGATCGCCCAAGAGGTAATAAATGAAGATTTGTGGAGGGGAGAACCAACCCTTGGTTGGATGGTTAGGTGGGTGGTTGTACTCCCAGCCCACCAGAGTTCAAACCCCAGGTTTGACACTGGTGTTTCTCATATTTGGCGGAATATTCTTCAGTGGGAGGCGACGTTCCCGTCGATAGCGAGGCGCCCGTGGTGACTTCGTCAATCTCAAGACCTGACCCGCCGACTCAGTATTTCGGAGGTGCTCATAGGGGTAGGGTGTGCGTGTGTGCGTTCATAGGGGTGAGTGTATGCGCGTGTATGTGAGCGCCTGTGTTGTACTGTGTTTCGCAAAAAAAAAAAAAAATTTGTGGAGGGAGTACATGTGTCATGGTGTATCTCCGATTCCAGAAACCACTGGGATAATTAATAATGGGGCGTTAGGAATTTTACTCCGGATCTTGTACGAGAATGCTCATTTTCTAAATATTTGTTGAACTTTTTTCTCTATCTTAATGCATAAACATGCAGTGCTCCTCCATGGTCTACACACGATTTATAGTCTCATCTTGGATTTGAGGGGCTTCCGTGTATCACTTGAATTCAAATTTCTTCTTGACATGGTATATATTGTTCGGGGCGAATAGCTCCTGTGCGACACTTTTCATCGGAATGGTGGAAAATGCGACATCGTTCGAAGAAATAGCTACTGCGCGATGTTTCGGACGGCCAAAATAGCCAGCACACGACATGGTTGATTAAACGGTCATAACGTTGGATTGACTCGCGTGCTTACTTAGTTGTGCTCATAGATTTAGATTTTTTCAGTTATTCCGACAGGTGGGTCCGAACTATTTTGCCGCCGACTGAATCTTTGAGCTGTCCGTGCCACCACCGTTCCCCACCATCCCCTTCTTCTCCGACAGCGGCGGCGTCAGCCAGTTTGTTCTTGACGGCGGCGGCCGCCTGCTCGTTTCGATTGGGATCTGAGCCTAGTCGCCTCGGTCGATTCGTGACCCCGCCTCAGTCTCGCCCTAGTCAGTCTTAGTGGCCTGCTCGTTTCGATTGGGCGGTGTGCTGAACGAGGAGACGGGCGAGAGTACTTCAAATAGGTAAATGAATCCCTTTTTGTCTGGATTTGAATTCCATGCATCTTTTTACCTAGATTCGTATGTGAATTGGGGGTTCCTATTCCGCTACCTCACACGTCCCGCCGCCATTCTAAACAGAGGAGATGCTATGCGGAGGAACTCCGAATTCACTGTCGAATTCTTTGTATCTAAAGCAAAATTAGGTGATGGTAGCATGCGGGACATCGAGAGAGATACAATAGTGAGATTAGAGGTCGAATTTCAGAGATTGATCCCCAAAAGCTACAGATTTTGGAAGAGAAGGCCGTGAAGAATGTGGTGGAGAAACTTGAAGAGAGTGTTCTTTGGGGTCCAGAGCAAGAAGTAGCATTGTTACGGTTTGATAATTAGAAGGGAGAGTATGTGAGAATTGAGAATATATGGTTGAAGAAATTGATCGGCAAGATGTCTGGACAAGCAAACAGGTTACTTTTCGAGCAGAGCTCGTTGATCTGAAATCAGATTCAAAGGTTGGATACGTGCCCTCAAAGTTGGCTTCGCAGATGTTAGATGATGATTGGGCTTCACGGAGGGAGGTAGTGCCCATACGTACCAACGTGACAGTTTTAGCTGAGGGGGCTGATGCTG
This sequence comes from Puccinellia tenuiflora, assembly GCA_012064385.1. Taxonomy (NCBI): domain Eukaryota; kingdom Viridiplantae; phylum Streptophyta; class Magnoliopsida; order Poales; family Poaceae; genus Puccinellia; species Puccinellia tenuiflora. Next base: position 129,749 of record QRDG01002502.1, read on the forward strand.
ATGCAGGTGTTGTTTGTGTTGACTGGAAGTCAGTTGAACTAGCTGACACTACTGATTTGGTCATTGCACCAATGGAAGACACTGAAATGGCTGAATGTTTTGGAATTCCAGTAGATGATAGAGATAAGGAGAAAGAGAAGAAAAAGAAGAGTGATGATAGAATTGACACCGGTGAAGGTAACAAAAATTCTTTTGAAGATGTGGATAAAGAGTTGATGGAAGAAGCTAGAGCTGATGTAGATGATGAACATGATGATGAGTTGGTAACTGTGTATGATAAAGAAAACCCTCAAATTGTTGTAGGAAAGTTGTTTCCAAGCATGGACGAGGTCAAAATGTGTTTCAAGACTTATGTAATCAAGAAGGAATTTGACGCCAAAACCAAGTGGACTGATAGAAAGAAGTTTTATGTGAGGTGCAACGGTTTTGATGGGGGCACCAGGCCTTGCAAATGGTACATTTCTGCTAGACGCCAACCTGATGGAGCTACCATCAGAGTTAATCAAATCCCACATGTACATACTTGCATTACTAGTTCACAGAATCTAACCTCAATGACATCACAGACTTGGGTTGCAGAAAAGATCACTCCTATTTTAGCCAAGACACCAAACACTACAGCAAAGAAGCTTAAAACATATTTGGAAAAGGACTACCCAATTGTGGTTAAATATACCACAGTGTGGAAGGCAAAACAAAGGGCAATGAAAGCATTATTATGGTGATTGGGCAAATACATTTAGGATGCTTTACAACTTTCAAGCAGAGGTGAAGAAAAGGTCACCTGGCAATGTTGTGGAGATTGATACTGAAGTAATAGAGGATGGCAAGGTCTACTTCTCTAAGTTTTTTATGGCATTAAAACCTTGCACAGATGGCTTCAAAGCAGGTTGTCGTCCATATTTAAGCATAGACTCCTCTTTTTTAACTGGAAAGTGGAATGATCAATTAGCAGCATGCAATGCTCTAGATGGACATAACTGGATGTTCCCTATTGCTATAGGCATGTTTCAATCAGAGACCAAGGCTTTGTGGACATGGTTTATGATGCAGTTGAAAAGATGCTTAGGGCCCGTGTCACCTTTGGCAATCCACCATGTAAAGGGCTAGAAAATGCAGTCAAGACTGTGTTTCCCCATGCTGAGCAGAGAGAGTGCTTCGACCATATGTGGATGAATTTGATCAAAAAATTCAGAGGGGAAGAATTTGGGCGCATGTGGCCGGCAGCTAGATCTTGCACTAGTAGTGAGAATGGTTTTGGTACATGGCTGCAAACCCACCATTCTCTATTATGGTACAGGTCAGGATTTAATACTGCAATCAAGTGTGATCGTATCAACAATAACTTGGCAGAGAGTTTTAACAACAAGGTGAAGGGGTTAAAAGACTTGCCTGTGCATGACATGGTTGACCAAATCAGGATCATGATCATGCGCTTGTGGGAATTGAGAAGAAGGATTGTTGATGTTCTGCAAGAGGATAAGCTGCCGGCAGTGGTACAGCAGGTTGTCAATAGGAGCAGAAATCTTACACATTTGTTTGCTGAGAAATCTTCATTGTGGGGTGTTGAAGTTAGAGATAACAAAACTGGCAGGAGGCATGTTGTTGACACTGAAGTGCATGAATGCACTTGTCTCGAGTGGCAACACACTGGGAAGCCATGTGAGCATGCCATACTTTTCTTGGCTTCCAAGCCGAAGTTAAATATGCACCCGTATTTGTATAAATATTACTCAGTAGAAAAATTCAAGGCTGCATATGCAACACCAGTTCCACCACTTACAGACCAGTCTCAGTGGCCTGAAGTGGATATTGAATTTTCCTTGTGTGCTCCTCTAACAAGAAGAAAGGCTGGCAGGCCAAAACAGAGTAGGTACAAGGCATGGTTTGAGAAAGGTGGGAGTAGTAAGAAGGCAAAAAAAGATGACAAGCCAAAAAGGCCCCTAAAAGGTAACAAAAATAGATGCAAGCTTTGCAAGGAACTTGGGCACCGAGCTGGATCAACCAAATGTCGTTACACTCCTGAAAGACCAACGTAAGTCGAAGTTTGTGTTGTAATTGTTTTTGTTGTTTTTTCATTTTCTAACCAAATGACATGCTTTATTTTTCAGTAGAAAATGAAAACCTGCTGCTCAACCCCTTGTTGTTGAAGATTGCTGGCCAACGATGAAGACAAGAGTTGGCGGATGTAGAAAAAGAAGAAGTGTACCTGAACCTTTTCTGCAACCTGAACCTGTTCTGGATGCTGAGGTGCAACCTGAACCTGTTCTGGATGCTGAGGTGCAAACTGAACCAGCTGAGGTGCAAACTAAACCTGCTCTGGATGCTGAGGTGCAACCCGAACCTGTTCTGGATGCTGAGGTGCAACCTGAACCTGTTCTGGATGCTGAGGTGCAAACTGAACCTGTTCCCGCAGCTGAAGTGCAAACTGAACCTATTCCCAAAGCTGAGATCCAACCTAGAAGAAGAAGAAGTGCTGTGGGTATTACTATTATGGAAGAAGCAAAGAGAATCAAGAGCGTAAGTGAACTTCTCGGCATAGAATTAAAAATGCCGACAAAGAAGAAATCAAGAGGTAGGAAGAAGTGAAACATTTGAGGCACATTCGTGAAAACAGTTGTGGTGTAATAATGCTATTTGCACTTTGATTCGTTGAAACTTGAAAGATGTAATAATGCTATTTGAATTCAAATTTGAGGTAGAATTTAAATTTGAATTCAAATTTGAGATAGAATTAGAATTTGAACCAACATTTGATGTTTGAACTCTGTGGTATGATGTTTCAATGTTTTCTAAACTATTATAAACCTTAGGTCATCAATCCGGCATCTTTTAGACTTTTACGTAGTAAAACTCAAAGTCATGAGAAATGTGCTCCAAAAGAGCTCCAATGGTAGGGTAAATGGCCTCATTTCTAAGCAAGGTTTTTTTCGACCTTGTCTAAATCAGCAAAATAACTTACTTACACATCTATTCCATATATATAGACTATGTGAGGTGGTTTTTCATTTTTTTATTTTTTATTTTTTACGCTCATTCGAATGCGACGGAGTTTGAGATGCCAAGATGCATTAATGTTCGTCTGAATGTATGTAGACCTTGTTTATCAACTTGAATCGTTAGTATATGACATTATAAGACTATGTGCATTGGTTTTTAATTTTTTTAATTTTTTTTGAATTTTTTATGCTCATTTGAATGCGACGGAGTTTGAGATTGGGCGATATGAGCCAAGATGCATTAATTTTCGTCTGAATGTATGTTGACCTTGTTTATCAACTTGAATCGTTAGTATATGACTTTATAAGACTATGTACGTTGGTTTTTCATTTTTTCTGAATTTTTTAATGCTCATTTCAATTTTGGTCCAACATTTAAACAAGTTTGAAACATGAAAATGAAAAACTAAGCCTGGATCCTTTTAGTCACTCCAAAATGAAGCTTTGGTGAGGTTTTAGAAAATTTTATGTTCCAAATCCAAAACCACTTCTCACTTTGAGTTGAACTCTCTGCAACATCGATCGTGGTAAGTTATTTGTGTGAAGGTTTTCTCATAAAAATACACATAGACTAAGTTTATTATTTTATATCGTAACTATGTCACATAATATGACAATGTGCGCTGGTTTTACATTTTTTGGATTTTTTTGAATTATTTGTGCTCATTTGAATGTTTGGTCAAACCCACTTTGACCGTCTCCAAATCAAATTTAAAATGTTAAAATGAAAAACTAAGTGCAGATCCTTCTTAGTCACTCTGAAATGAAGCTTTAGCGATTTTATTGATTTTTTTTCATATCTCTAAACCCTCTCACTTGAGTTGAACTCTCTGCAACATCGATCGTGGTAAGTCGTTTTTGTGAAGGTTTTCTCATGAAAATATACATAGACCAAGTTTATTATTTTATATCGTAACTGTATCACATAGTACGACAATGTGCGAAAGTTTTATATTTTTTTGATTTTTTTAATTAGTTATGCTCAACCCTATCTCAGTGAAACCCTAGCCCTAGCCCTAACCCTAAACCCCGAAAACCCTGAAATCCCTAACCCTAAACCCGATCCGCGTGTGCGCAGGTGACGCGCCGATCCGGGTGTGCGCTCGTTCTGCAATTTGATTGGCTCGTTGGCATGTGATGCGCTGATTGGCTGGATAGATGGGGTTTGGATCGGCCCGCTGGTTCGATCTAAGCCGTTCAATAAGATCCGGCGACCTAGAATGACGCGGTGCGTGGAATAAGCGTACGCGCGTCTGACTTCGTGTCATTCGTGTGTGCTCGCCTCCACGCAGTCGCTCGTTGCATGCATGACCAGTCGCAACTCTGCTCGCGCCGCTGCCTACGTCGCATCAAAGCAATTTACAGCGTGTTTAGTCCCACCTCGCTAGTTCATAGCGTGTACGACCAGTTTATAAGCCCCGAATGTGGCACCCCTACCAGAGGATAAACTAATATTGGTGTCCTATATCCTAAATATAGAACACTAATATCTGATTAATCCTCTTTTTCAACTTATAAAAGAATTAAAAATCATTTCATTTTTTCAACCTTGATATCTCACGGCCTTCTTTTTCGAGCTCTGATTAATCCTCCTTTTCAACTTATAAAAAATAGAAAATTATGTCCTTGTTGTGTGCTCGCCTACGTAGCATCAAAGCAATTTTTCACGCATGCCCAGTCGCAGCTCTGCTCGCGCCGCCTCGCCTACGTCGCATCAAAGCAATTTTTCAGAAGCGAGCACAAACGGCCGGCATCAATTAAGTTATGCACGTAACATATCGCGTCAGTTCTTCTAAAACATATTTGTGACACGTCCAGTTAAAACATGCCCAGTCTATGCATGTATACTGTTCGACACTTGTATAACACACGTCGCAAGCATCTTGACGCGTCGTGTCATATGTGCAGAGTTTGTACTCACATTATGTCGTCATTACGAATACTAGCAGCCACGTCCTGTCATGTCAAATTCGGATTTTGGCAAAAAACGAAGCGATTCTCCCGTCGGTTCGCCTCCGGAGGCAGTTAATGTCCTTGAGAAACTCGCTGTGCCCCCTCAACTATCTCACCGAAACAAGGATAAAACCAGCAGTTCCCTTTGCGGTTTGCACTTGCCAATCTTCCTTCTCTCTACACCACCGAGAAAACCCTCTCCCCTCTCCTCAACTCCTCTCCCAGATCAACGGCGGACGACGAGTGGTGGCACAATGAGGAAGTGCCTAGCGACGATGCTAGCGCCGAAGACAAGGAGAACTACGTCCCTTGGTGGGACATACGGGTGGCGGAGGACTCCGACGAGGAGGAGGAGGAGGAGCAGGAGGACGAGGAGGGGGACGGCGACTCCTCCGACGATGATGATGACAAGGAGGAGGAGGGGAGCCGGAGGAGCCGGAGACGCCGCGGAGGACTACTACACCTCCGACGACGACGATGACTACGACGAGGACGAGGACGATGATGATGACGATAACGATGCACCGGCGGCGAAGAGGCGCTGGCGAAGGCGTGCCCCCAGTAGTAGGGGGTCCAGTAGTAGTAGTGCCCGTAGTAGTAGGGCAGTAGTACCAGTCCTAGTAAATTACTAGGATTAGAGTAGTATAAATTAGCATGTCTTTTGTAATATGTCCTTTGTAATGTCTTTTGCAGTATGAATATATCCAGTAATTGCCCTATGAAAATCTAGTGATTTCGTCCGATTTCGTTATTGCAGTATATAATATATATGTTGTCATTTGTGTGGGCCTTATCTAACTTTCATCCTAATGCCCTGGCCCAAGCCAACCACACACTTTTTTTTCGACTGCACCGTTGGACCAACAGCTTTCCTTCTTATCCACGGAAAGACGTCGCTCTGTGGCTATTCCCCACCCCAGATGTGACCGAAAACACCGCCCCCTCTCCCACACTCTGTAACAGCCCCAGATTAGTACCCTAAAATATGGGCCAAATTTTCACTTTTTGTTTTGCATTGCATCATAGCATCCATATGCATTTTGCCATTTCAAACTTTCACTTGGAAACAAATTGCAATGGGAAGCCAACCCTTCCCAACATCTCCAACCAAATGTTTTGCTCAACTTGTCAACCAACCCTTCTTGGACTTCCAAATGGTTTAGAAGTTCCAGAATTGCTTCTTATTCTCAGTTCTCAAATTCCAAGTTTTGTCAAATAAGAAATAACCTGAGAGTTCTTTTCGGCTGAATTCAATTCCTATTTTTGAAACCTAGTTAAGCATTTCAGAAATTCAAACTAAAATCATGGGGAGCTTCAATATGGTTGTGAGAATCCCCATGAATATTTTCACTATTTTTGGATTTGTCTAAATGCTCCAATTAAATACATTTTGGAAATTGCTCAAAGTTACCTTAATTAAAGGCTATGAACAAATGTTGGTCAAATTAATTTATTTGGCCTCACCAATTTTTGTGGAAGTTTAAAAGCCTAAATGGGGCCTATGTGAAATTTTCCAGATTTTATACACATGTTTTAGTGCCTCTTTTAAACCCCTGAAGTTGCTGAACTAAAAAGGAAAAACAGAAATTTGGAAATGTTAAATCACTGACAGTGGGCCCCACTGTCAGTCTCTTTCTCTCCCTCCCTTTCCTCTCCACACTGCCGCAGGGCACTGGCGCCATGCCAGCCGAGCTGCCCATGTCGCCGTGGCCGTGGACGTTTATGAGAGCCCATGCCGCGCCCTGCCTCTCCTCTCACCTGCCCCGCGTCTCTCTCTCTCCCCGACGCGTTCCTCCACTCCTGCCCCCTTTTCTCTCTCGGGTGACCACAGTGGAGCCGCCGCGCCGCTGTCGCCTCGCCCCTGCTAGAGGTAGCCCCGAGTAAATAGGAGCGGGGCAAAGGGCGTGCCTCGTTCCCCTCTACTTCCTGGTGCGAGGGATTGCCGCCGGACCGACCGAATCGTCGACGACACCGCCGTTCCATCGTCAGCTTCCTCAAAACCCGACGCGTCTCCGTCGATCTCTCCGTCGAATCCCGCCGCCCCGAGGCGAGCCGACGCCGCCATTTGCTCTGCCTCGCCGAGCCGCCCCAACCGGTGCAAAGAATCGGCGCGGAACACCCAGGAGCCGTCGCCGGCATCCTCAACACCGCCGCATCGGCCGAGCTCGGTCGAGCTCCCGATCGTCGCCGTCAGCCCCTCCCCACCGTCGCCGTCCGTACCTTAGGATCGAGGGTGAGTTCCCCTACCAATCCGGCAGCTTCCCGCCCCCTTTTTCTCCCTCTCGCCGTCGCTTTCGTCACCGTCGCCGCCGGTCAACTCCGGCCGACGTGGTCACCGTGCCCCGGCCTGGGCGTCGGCCTGAACCGGCCAGCAGGCCGGCTGGTTCCGATGGAGGCCCGGCCTGGGCCGGCCACGAGGCCGGTTGCCTCTGGCTTGAGCCCGGCCTGGCTCCGGACTGGGCCGGCTCTGAGGCCGGCCTCCTCTGGCACTAGCCCGGCCTACAAACCGGCCTGGGCCGACCAGTGGGCCGGCCTGCATAGTAAAAGCAGAATATGTTTAAATTGAAATAAATTAATAACTTTTCAAATATTGATCCAAATTTAGCGAATCAAATACCGTTATGTTCAGAAAAACAAACTCTACCACTTGGAGTCATTGTAACCTTCTTTGGAGTTATATTATTTTGGTTATTTAAGAATTCCTAAAATGGGTTAAATAATACCAAATTAGGAAAAATTCATAACTTATTAAATAATCGCCCAAAAATTTTGAATAAAATATCAAAGTGATCAACATGTCAAATGCTATCAAATTATACACTTATCACACCATGATCACAAATTCTTATTTGAGGTTATTCATAATTGGTTTAAAGGAATTAAATTCCTTTAATTGTTTAAATTGCTAGTTATTCATCGGTGCTCCGAAAATTACAAATAAAATACCAAAATGATCGGAGTAACGAACCCTACCCATTACATGTCATGTTCATGCATTTTGAGCCCCTTCTCTAATAATTTGATAATTTATAAAGAATGTGGCCACTAAGATAAATATGGAGTTGTTTCCAAATGATTGCACTAATTATTTGGAGCTCCATTTAATTCGTTAATTAAATTAAATGATAATATCCTTGCATCAATTGGACATGTCATCATGTGTTTGAGTATTGCATCTTGTGTTCTTGTGATTTATGTGCTTTGTATTTCTTTTGGGTATCGATAGATTCCAGAGTCGAGGGTCTCTCTACTTACCCCGACGAGCAGTACTACACGCCCGGGCAGCAAGGCAAGAGATAACCTAACCTTCTTGGCATCTAGCATCCTATGTTTTATCAACTTATTTTATCCACCATAATATTGCATGCGATTCAAATGTCTCTTTTGATCAAAATATAGAGAATCCTATGATTGCATGTTTTCCCCGAGCCAATCACATGTATCCCTACCTATGAACCCTAGTGTTGAGGTGTTGGCCGGATACAAATATAATTGTTGGTTATATGCTTAGCCATGCTTAGAAATGCTTAGTTGAAATAATAGTTATGTCCGTTATTGAATTCCATAATTGTTGATGTTGATGGAATGATTCGGGCATGGTGGATAATTGTGATGCTTAATTAAAATGCTAAGACGGCTTGGGTGAGTTGCCATCGGGGATGGTGTTTTGCCTCACTCTAGCCCCTAGGTGCGAGTTCTTGTCTCTAGAACCAAGATCGAGCGTGCTGCCAAAGGTGGGGACATATGGAATCCCTTTGACCGAATAATTTGTGAGGGGCTTGTCAAGGGTCCTCTAGTTTGCTATTTCCATTTGCGCGTGAGTTGTGTGGGTGGAAAAGAAACGAGGAGGACTGTGGTGTTTAGGATGTGGCCGCGGGGCAGGGCGCTGGGAGCGCTGAACCTGTCCTTCCGCACACTGATGGTCCTTGAGTAAGCCTCATGCATTGTAAAGGTTTAACCGCGCCCGCTCGCCGGCCTTCCCCGGAAGAGGGCCAACTAGGTGAGCCGGACGGTACCAATGGATAAGAAGCTGGGAGGTCCCTCGGGAACCTGGCGACTTTCACATAGTACACCCCTGCAGGGTTAATCTTTTCGAAAAGCCGTGTCCGCGGTTATGGACGACTTGGGAACGGATATACGAGACCATAAAGAATATTAACCTAATTGATATGGCAGCTAAAGGTTGCATAATCACGTTGTGGTAAAGGTCCATTTCCTCGAGGGTGATTCGAGGGAGTGCCTTTGGTGGAGATGAGTGGTTTGGCTACAAGTAGGTTCGCCGAGGACCGAAGATGAAATGTTACTCTCTTACCCCTTTATAAAACTATTCTGAGTAGACGAATGCCATGTGTCATTTATGTTTCGGTTTATGAAAATTAGCTTTATGCAAAAATAGCTACATATACAGCTTTAGAGCCTCCGTCAGTCATTGGGCCTATATCGCCCTACTAAACTTGCGAGTACATCGTACTCAGTCTCTCTTTGCTGCCTCTATGATTTTGTATTTCAGAGGAGGACGACACCGAGCAACTAGGTGGGTTCTTCGTTGACGTCGACTACTAGTCTGGGGTTCCCAGGTAGCAGCTTGGGACCGTGGAACAAGCTGGCTTGGGTGATGTTTATTGTAGGCCTCTTAGGCCATATATTTTGCTTCTTGTTGTTAGACAACACTACTCGCTTCCGCTTGATGTATTGTTGGATCCGTGATCCTTTTGATGTGTAATATTTGTATTCTTCTCATTATATGAGTTGCTATATGTTTTGTGTCGAAGAGTCATGCAATGTACCAGTTTGTTCCACAAGTCTCGATCTCTATTTTATACATTGATGGTTGTGCCAATTACATAGCCTCTCTGTATAATTCCGGGGTCGGGGCGTTACAAGTTGGTATCAGAGCAGGACTGCCTGTAGGAAACCCATTCTATTGGTCGATGTCGAGTCTAGTTCGTGAAAATTATTTTTAACCTAAAAATGAGTTGTGAAAACCTTCCTAGGATTCTTTTTACTCCTTATCCAATTCACTCTGATCTCGGTGCCATCTTACCTCTATTTGTTTTTAACGGTTCTTCTGATTATCGGTAAATTCTAAATCTTTAGGATCTCGGGGTTTGGGTTCCTACCTTTAGTTACTAGTTATCCTTACCCCTCTGCCAAATCTAAAACATGAAGAAAGGAAGTATGATGGTTCGCCAAGAAATTCCTTGCTTTAGCCCAAGATCTTGAACCGAAGGTCCCGGATTGTGCTAGGGCTCAGGTGTAATGATTCATGAGGGTTGTCGCCCTTGTGAGCATTATGCTATTGTGAGTCCCAGTGCATGAAGCTGATCTTTAACCCAAGATCTTCTCTGTTGAACCCTGGTGCAAATGATTCAACCCTACATCAGGTTGGCAAAATCTGAAGTTAATCCTCGAGCTCGAGCTTGCAGCCGTAATTGTCTTGCTCGGCCATGCTCTTCTTTGCCACTAGCTTTATCTAGCCTGCTGTCAGGGAACCATCTGAATCGCGACGGGATTGCTCTTAGCGAGCCTTTCCATCAATAATTGTGATTCCTCCGGTAACGACCGTTCCTGAAACCCTTTCGGCACTAGTTGTCGGAAGAGTACTAACCCGGGCTTCTGCAATATCCTAAATTGTTGTTAGCCCATTCCTTAATCCAAATCTATTATCAGTCCTCTATCTGTCTGTTGACAGTCAAGTTTTATCGTGCATTGGGGTGTTCTGATGCATGTTACTCTTGTGCTACGTCAAGGCATTCCACTTCGGGATGCCAGGAGAAACAAACTCCGGTACCTTGTCCATTTCTCGGCCAGGTCAAGTTTTGTGATTCGCGGAGTAAAAGTCTGCCTAGCTTTTGTCCCGTTCCACCTTGGAGTGTCACACTCTTTTATATCAAGAGGTCGTGCTTAGCCTCATGACGCACTTGATGAAGTGATGCTCCTACCCTTCCTTATCCATCTACTTCCGAGCTTTTTGGGCTCGAGAGTGTTGAGGATGTATATCATCGTGGTAATCGGATATTCTTGGCAATTGATGTTGCTTTGAAATCCAAGGACCTTGATGGCACTCACTTAGGGTATCAAGACTAGATTGACGGAGCTGCTAAGTCCTTTTCGTTCAAATGCACACCTTCGGTCAACGAGTTAGATTCATGTCTAAACTCTTAATACCACCTCCTTTTCTTTGAAAGGCAAGTTTTCTCTCGCAACCAGTGACATGTGTCGCTGTGGATCCTAGCGCAGTTCACTCCGCCTCCTCAGGTAAATCACAAGTTGGTCATGCATAGGCGGATTGTTGGTGAGATGGTAGGTTGTTGCCTCCAGTTCTCTAAATACGTCGTGCGAGCCATTTGTCGGTTTGCTCTTGAATAAGAAGAATTTGACAAAACCCCATCATCTCACCGGTGTTTTCCCAATCAGGAATCAGTTGAGCTTCATTGCTTGGAGTCCATGCTGGTTCAATTCCCTTTTCGTAATCATGAACCAATGGAACCCCCAATCTACCTCGTGCTTTGGAGCTTGGCACTATAGCCCTTGTCTTGGGAATCTAGTTGCACTAACTTGCAGCTAACTTTAGCAAACCCCTCCCTCGGACTTGTCAAGTCTGATTCATCCTCATGCCTACCCCCACTCTGAACCTCAAGCCTATATGATGCTTGGTGGTTTACCCAGAGAATGACCTAGTTTTTTCTAGTAAAACCTATGAGTTTGGTGCTGTGGTTCCAGCACCTCACCGGAAGATCCGTTAACGAAAACCCTTCAATCCTTAAAAATCAACCACTATCCATGAGTATCATGGGTAGTTTATCCTAATCGTTCCCCCAAGGTCCTTTCTCTATCTCCAAGTACGATCTTCGCTCGAGGATTGATTGAAGACTATTTCCGAAGCCAGAGTGCGATACCTAGAGCCTCAAGGAGAACCTCACTACGAAGTTCTAAATATCTACCGTTCAATCCTCCTACTCCATCTATCTCGTTACAATATCTCGTTATGAGGTTTTACCTCTCTATCTTTTGTGGATCAAATGATATATCCTTTCCACCTCGGTGAAATCAAGGTGTTGCCCAATCCCGCGGACGTTGGGTCAATTCACCCGTTCCGTTAGGGCCGAGATTCCAACCTTATGGAAACATTTGGTATGGCAATAGCGTGTGGTCAAAAAGGATGTCTTTTCTCCTCCTAGTGCTTAAAATCTCTACGGTCTACGCCTCGGAGTGGTTGAAGTATTGTCGTGGCCTTAAACAAGTGGTGGATCGTCCTACCCTCGGCTCGACCCTTGTTTGGTCAAATCGTTCCTTTTTCCTAATTGGCTTATAGTTGCGGGCAAAGTTTCCTTTGTCTGTCACCTTAAGCTACCTCCTATCCTTCTGCCATTTTGGCATGTCTTGTTGGTTAGCCCAATCATTACAACAAGGAAGATCATCGTGAGATCGGGAAGACCGTGGGAGATGTGTGTTGTCATGTTCCCCTCATCCCTACTTCTATTCTAGAATCTCGGGACGAGATTCCTGTAAGGGGGGTAGAATTGTAACAGCCCCAGATTAGTACCCTAAAATATGGGCCAAATTTTCACTTTTTGTTTAGCATTGCATCATAGCATCCATATGCATTTTGCCATTTCAAACTTTCACTTGGAAACAAATTGCAATGGGAAGCCAACCCTTCCCAACATCTCCAACCAAATGTTTTGCTCAACTTGTCAACCAACCCTTCTTGGACTTCCAAATGGTTTAGGAAGTTCCAGAATTGCTTCTTATTCTCATTTCTCAAATTCCAAGTTTTGTCAAATAAGAAATAACCTGAGAGTTCTTTTTGGCTGAATTCAATTCCTATTTTTGAAACCCAGTTAAGCATTTCAGAAATTCACACTAAAATCATGGGGAGCTTCAATATGGTTGTGAGAATCCCCATGAATATTTTCACTATTTTTGGATTTGTCTAAATGCTCCAATTAAATACATTTTGGAAATTGCTCAAAGTTACCTTAATTAAAGGCTATGAACAAATGTTGGTCAAATTAATTTATTTGGCCTCACCAATTTTTGTGGAAGTTTAAAAGCTTAAATGGGGCCTATGTGAATTTTTCCAGATTTTATACACATGTTTTAGTGCCTCTTTTAAACCCCTGAAGTTGCTGAACTAAAAAGGAAAAACAGAAATTTGGAAATGTTAAATCACTGACAGTGGGCCCCACTGCCAGTCTCTTTCTCTCCCTCCCTTTCCTCTCCACACTGCCGCAGGGCACTGGCGCCATGCCAGCCGAGCTGCCCATGTCGCCGTGGCCGTGGACGTTTATGAGAGCCCATGCCGCGCCCTGCCTCTCCTCTCACCTGCCCCGCGTCTCTCTCTCTCCCCGACGCGTTCCTCCACTCCTGCCCCCTTTTCTCTCTCGGGTGACCGCAGTGGAGCCGCCGCGCCGCCGTCGCCTCGCCGCCGCTAGAGGTAGCCCCGAGTAAATAGGAGTGGGGCAAAGGGCGTGCCTCGTTCCCCTCTACTTCCTCGTGCGAGGGATTGCCGCCGGACCGACCGAATCGTCGACGACGCCGCCGTTCCATCGTCAGCTTCCTCAAAACCCGACGCGTCTCCGTCGATCTCTCCGTCGAATCCCGCCGCCCCGAGGCGAGCCGACGCCGCCATTTGCTCTGCCTCGCCGAGCCGCCCCAACCGGTGCAAAGAATCGGCGCGGAACACCCAGGAGCCGTCGCCGGCGTCCTCAACACCGCCGCACCGGCCGAGCTCGGTCGAGCTCCCGATCGTCGCCATCAGCCCCTCCCCACCGTCGCCGTCCGTACCTTAGGATCGAGGGTGAGTTCCCCTACCAATCCGGCAGCTTCCCGCCCCCTTTTTCTCCCTCTCGTCGTCGCTTTCGTCACCGTCGCCGCCGGTCAACTCCGGCCGACGCGGTCACCGTGCCCCGGCCTGGGCGTCGGCCTGAACCGGCCAGCAGGCCGGCTGGTTCCGATGGAGGCCCGGCCTGGGCTGGCCACGAGGCCAGTTGCCTCTGGCTTGAGCCCGGCCTGGGCCGGCTCTGAGGCCGGCCTCCTCTGGCACTAGCCCGGCCTACTAACCGGCCTGGGCCAACCAGTGGGCCGGCCTGCACAGTAAAAGCAGAATATGTTTAAATTGAAATAAATTAATAACTTTTCAAATATTGATACAAATTTAGCGAATCAAATACCGTTATGTTCAGAAAAACAAACTCTACCACTTGGAGTCATTGTAACCTTCTTTGGAGTTATATTATTTTGGTTATTTAAGAATTCCTAAAATGGGTTAAATAATACCAAATTAGGAAAAATTCATAACTTATTAAATAATCGCCCAAAAATTCTGAATAAAATATCAAAGTGATCAACATGTCAAATGCTATCAAATTATACACTTATCACACCATGATCACAAATTCTTATTTGAGGTTATTCATAATTGGTTTAAAGGAATTAAATTCCTTTAATTGTTTAAATTGCTAGTTATTCATCGGTGCTCCAAAAATTACAAATAAAATACCAAAATGATCGGAGTAACGAACCCTACCCATTACATGTCATGTTCATGCATTTTGAGCCCCTTCTCTAATAATTTGATAATTTATAAAGAATGTGGCCACTAAGATAAATATGGGGTTGTTTCCAAATGATTGCACTAATTATTTGGAGCTCCATTTAATTTGTTAATTAAATTAAATGATAATATCCTTGCATCAATTGGACATGTCATCATGTGTTTGAGCATTGCATCTTGTGTTCTTGTGATTTATGTGTGCTTTGTATTTCTTTTGGGTATCGATAGATTCCGGAGTCGAGGGTCTCTCTACTTACCCCGACGAGCAGTACTACACGCCCGGGCAGCAAGGCAAGAGATAACCTAACCTTCTTGGCATCTAGCATCCTATGTTTTATCAACTTATTTTATCCACCATAATATTACATGCGATTCAAATGTCTCTTTGATCAAATATAGAGAATCCTATGATTGCATGTTTTCCCCGAGCCAATCACATGTATCCCTACCGATGAACCCTAGTGTTGAGGTGTTGGCCGGATACAAATATAATTGTTGGTTATATGCTTAGCCATGCTTAGAAATGCTTAGTTGAAATAATAGTTATGTCCGTTATTGAATTCCATAATTGTTGATGTTGATGGAATGATTCGGGCATGGTGGATAATTGTGATGCTTAATTAAAATGCTAAGACGGCTTGGGTGAGTTGCCATCGGGGATGGTGTTTTGCCTCACTCTAGCCCCTAGGTGCGAGTTCTTGTCTCTAGAACCAAGATCGAGGGTGCTGCCAAAGGTGGGGACATATGGAATCCCCTTTGACCGAATAATTTGTGAGGGGCTTGTCAAGGGTCCTCTAGTTTGCTATTTCCATTTGCGCGTGAGTTGTGTGGGTGGAAAATAAATGAGGAGGACTGTGGTGTTTAGGATGTGGCCGCGGGGCAGGGCGCTGGGAGCGCTGAACCTGTCCTTCCGCACACTGATGGTCCTTGAGTAAGCCTCATGCATTGTAAAGGTCTAACCGCGCCCGCTCGCCGGCCTTCCCCGGAAGAGGGCCAACTAGGTGAGCCGGACGGTACCAATGGATAAGAAGCTGGGAGGTCCCTCGGGAACCTGGCGACTTTCACATAGTACACCCCTGCAGGGTTAATCTTTTCGAAAAGCCGTGTCCGCGGTTATGGACGACTTGGAACGGATATACGAGACCATAAAGAATATTAACCTAATTGATATGGCAGCTAAAGGTTGCATAATCACGTTGTGGTAAAGGTCCATTTCCTCGAGGGTGATTCGAGGGAGTGCCTTTGGTGGAGATGAGTGGTTTGGCTACAAGTAGGTTCGCCGAGGACCGAAGATGAAATGTTACTCTCTTACCCCTTTATAAAACTATTCTGAGTAGACGAATGCCATGTGTCATTTATGTTTCGGTTTATGAAAATTAGCTTTATGCAAAAATAGCTACATATACAGCTTTAGAGCCTCCGTCAGTCATTGGGCCTATATCGCCCTACTAAACTTGCGAGTACATCGTACTCAGTCTCTCTTTGCTGCCTCTATGATTTTGTATTTCAGAGGAGGACGACACCGAGCAACTAGGTGGGTTCTTCGTTGACGTCGACTACTAGTCTGGGGTTCCCAGGTGGCAGCTTGGGACCGTGGAACAAGCTGGCTTGGGTGATGTTTATTGTAGGCCTCTTAGGCCATATATTTTGCTTCTTGTTGTTAGACAACACTACCCGCTTCCGCTTGATGTATTGTTGGATCCGTGATCCTTTTGATGTGTAATATTTGTATTCTTCTCATTATATGAGTTGCTATATGTTTTGTGTCGAAGAGTCATGCAATGTACTAGTTTGTTCCACAAGTCTCGATCTCTGTTTTATACATTGATGGTTGTGCCAATTACATAGCCTCTCTGTATAATTCCGGGGTCGGGGCGTTACACACTCTCAGATGTCGCGGCGTGGGGGGTTCAATCGGACGCGGGAGAGGCGAGGCTGGCCAATCGCGCGGTCGTAGAAACGCGCCGTGATACGTGTCAAACGTATCTATAATTTTTGAGTGATCCATGCTAGTTTTGTGATGTTGTCACATGTTTCTACTATCATATTACATCATTTTTATGCATTTTGTTGGACTAACCTATTGAAAAGATGCCCAGTGCCAGTTTCCTGTTTTTGCTGTTTTTATATTTCAGAAAATTTACTTCTGGAAATATTCTCGAAACTGGACGAAAATTTACGGTGATTTTTTATGCGACGAAAGACACCAGGAGACCAAAGGGCAGCCCTGGGGGCCACCCACAGGGCAGTGACGGCCTCCTACCGCAGGCCCCCTTGGACCGCGGGTGGGACCCGCCCCTACTCCTGCTGGGTCCCCTCGGCATCCTCCGATGCCTATAAATTCACATTAAACCTAAAAACGTCGGGGCGGCCATTATTTTCCAGAGAAGTCATCCCGACGCGCCGTCATCTCAAATCCTAGCTCGGGGGTGATTCTGAAGCAGATCCCGGCATCCTGCCGGAGGGGAGATCGATCCCGGAGGGCTCTTCATCGCCATGCCTTCCTCCGGGATGATTTGTGAGTAGTCCCACCTTGGACCTTGGGTCCATGGCAGTAGCTAGATGGTAGTCTCTCTCTCTTGTGCTTCATGTTTATGATCTTGTGAGCTGCCTAACATGATCAAGATCGACTATTGTAATGCTATGTGATGTATTTGCTAGGATCCGATGGATTATAAAGTTATGATCAGATTGTGCATGATTCTTATATGTTGATTTATGTTCTTACATGCTCTCCGATGTGCGTAGTTACTTTGGCCAAGTGATTGTGTGTATCTCCAAGAGAGAGTATTTATGCTAGATAGTGGGTTCATGCCCCCTCTTGTTCCTGGGCACGAGTGACAGAAACGTCTAAGGGCGAGGGTGTGCTATTGCTACTAAGGGTAAAACAGCGGTGTTAATGTCACTTTCGATATTAGTATTGTTTACTTCATGCACTTTACTTAATGCAAATGTCTGTTGCTTGCAACTTAATACCGATGGGTGACAGGCTGGATAGCGATCCCACGGTGGACTTTTTAGACAAAAATGCAGTCGGACTCAACGGTCTTTGTTCCTTGTCGTGATGCCTCCATAAATATTATCACGTTCTCTTTGTTATAGCTAAATTAAGTTTGTGTTATAATCTTGTCAATTGCCCAGCTGTAATTTGTTTACCCATCATATGATTGTTCTATTTACTTGAGAGACTCCACTAGTGAACCCATGGCCCCCGGTCCATCTTTTTACATTAATTGCAACCTTTATTCATCACTTTTCATCATCATTACTCCACTGGTTCATTTTCATAATTCATCTATTTCACTATACAATTAACCGCTTTGTTTTTTGCGAGACCGGAAAGATTGACAACCTTTGCGCCGTTGGGGGCAAAGTATTTTGGTTCAGTGTGTGCAGGTCCATGTATGATCTTCAACATTCACTTTGTTGTTGATTTCTAGGTCCTACTGGTTCGATAAACCTCGGTTCATTATCGAGGGAAAACTGCTGCTTGCTACATCCACGCCTTCGCTTGGGGCACCGCCCAACTCTTCATCAGTAGCAACCAAGCTCTTTTCTGGCGCCGTCGCCGGGGACCTTGGAGCTACGGCAAGGGGAGTCTCACACTCTTAATCACTTTACTTTGTTTTTGTATTGTTTGTTTTATTTCTCGTTAGCTTATTTTTTTTGTTGCAAAATTTTAAAACCCAAAAAAATTTAGTTAATCTTTATTTCAGTTTTGTTTATCTTTTATTTAGTAGCCATGTTTCCCCCTATTTTTGGTATGAAAGACGTTAAGGTAGAAAGTGGGGATGTTGTTGGAAAGGATAATATTGAAGAATTCCTCACTTTCGTTAGCAAAATCTATACTCATGATAAAAGGTCAATAGTAGAGCTAACTGATAGTTATGATTCCGCTATATCTTGTTTGGTAGCTCGTCTTGAGAAGAGGTTTGTTAATTTAAATCCCATATTACAGCAAATGTTTCTTAAGCTTGATAGCATGGAGAGAGGAAAGGAAAAAGATTTTGTATTAGAAACCCTTCTCCATGAATTTGATGATATAGTTAAGGAAGCTAGGAAAATATTTGCTCGTTATGGTCCTCTTGGTTCATGTCCTAATATTCACTATTCTTTGGATGTTAGGGATGAAAATCTAAGGAAGTACACTCACAAAACTGAGATTGAGGATAAAGTTGATAATGCTATACCGTTTAAACTCCTAGGGATATCCGATACTTTGGAAGACATTTTTGGTTGGATTGCTCCTCAAAATGTATTCGATGAGACTAGTCAAACAAAGAGGAAGGAGAAGGGTGTCTCCCAGACCTATATTGGTACTATCCAATGCATCTTTGATAAATTTGCTAGTGTTCATTTGAAAAATGATGATGCCCTCGATTTTGGAAAAACTTGATATTTGGCATTGCGCCTAGCTAAAAGGCGTTAAAGAAAAGCGCTTGTTGGGAGGCAACGCATTTTTTACTTTCTGTTTTCTTTTTATTTTTCTTGAGTCATGAAGTTGTTGCATCTGTAGCAACTTCATTGTATCTTTTTTTTAGTTTTTGTGCCAAGTTTAGCCTCTAATGCATTGAAAGTGCGAGGTGTTCTTTTGCTGTCCAGAAATAGAATTCTATCCTTCACTGTTCGAAAATCCAAAAAAATTCTGAATTTTATATTTTTCTGAAATTTTTAGACAGCAAGCCTGATACTTTTATCTATCTTTCGTTAGTTTGGACTTTTCCGATTTGAGCTACAGAAGTGCCTAGAAAAATTCTTGAGTCATGATTAACTAGTACTTGGATGCTTAATTATTATTATCTACCTGTAATTGCCCTATGTATGACTATTTCATCAACTATCTTATCCATGCAACGCCCGCTCATCCATCCCTATGCCTACAGTATTTTAAACCTGCTGTTTACATCAATCACTACTGCAGTTTTTATTTTAAACCTGCTGTTATTTCACTACTGCTACTGTCATAAAACTGTTGCTACTGATAAACTGTGTTGAGCAAGCTTATTTCCAGGTGCAGCTGAACTGACAATTCATCTGTCAAGGCTTATAAATATTCTTTGGCTCCCCTTGTGTCGTATCAATAAATTTGGGTTATACTTCCCTTGAAGACTGTTGCGATCCCCTATACTTGTGGGTCATCATTGCTTCACCATTTTGTTTTGTTTCAAATAAGTTGATTGGTGTTTGGTTAAGTGGAAATTATCATGTAGGAAGTGTAAAAAGTGCTGCTTAATCTTGTAGACCATTGTCTCAAATCTTTGATACTTGGCAATTGTTTGGAGATATGAAGTAAATTAATGTTTAAACTTTGGGTCATCTAGTAAGAATAGATTAGTAAAGAATTACCGTAAGGCTTTAAAATTGTGGTGCTTGTCCTGTGATACGTGTCAAACGTACCTATAATTTTTGATTGATTGATAATGGATGTTGATGAGTTGGGTGGTGCCCCAAGCAAAGGCAGAATTGTAGCTAGTAGCAGTTTTCTATCGTTAAACGAACCAAGGTTTATCGAACCAGTAGGACTTTGAAATCAACAACGAGGTGAATGTTGAAGATCTCTGGCGCTTAACCTTCAACAGACGTGGTCCTGCACACACTCAACCAAAATACTTTGTCCCCAACGACGGAGAGGTTGTCAATCTCTCCGGTCTCGCAGAACACAAAGCGGTTAATTGTATGATGAAATGGAATAAATGCAAAAGTGACCAGAGGGATAATGATGATGAAACGTAAGTAAATGAGGTTGTAAACAATGTAAAAAGATGGACCGGGGGCCATGGGTTCACTAGTAGAGTCTCTCAAGTAAATAAAATATGCATGTGATGGGTGAACGAATTACAGCTAGGCAATTGACAAGATCATGACACAAACCCAATTTAGCTATGACAAAGAGGACATGATAATATTTATGGAGGCATCATGGCAAGGAACAAAGACCATTGAGTCCAACTGCGTCTTTGTCTAAAAAGTCCACCATGGGATCGCTATCCGGCCTGTCACCCAACGGTATTAAGTTGCAAACAACAAACAATTGCATTAAGCAAAGTGCATGATGTAAGCAATACTAATATCAAATGAGACATTAACACCGCTGTTTTACCCTTAGTAGCAACAACACACCCTCGCCCTTAGACGTTTCTGTCACTCGTGCCCATGAACAAAAGGGGGCATGAACCCACTATCTAGCGTAAATACCCTCTCTTGGAGATACACACAATCACTTGGCCAAAGTAACTACGCACATCGGAGAGCATGCAAGAACATAAATCACTCATATAAGAATCATGCACAATCTGAACATAACTTCATAATCCATCGGATCCCAGCAAACACATCACATAGCATTACAATAATCGATCTTGATCATATTAGGCAGCTCACAAGATCATAAGACATGGAGCACAAGAGAGAGAGACTACCACTAGCTACTGCCATGGACCCGTAGTCCAAGGTGAGACTACTCACACATCATCTCGGAGGAAGGCATAGCGATGAAGAGCCCTCCGGGATCGATCTCCCCTCCGGCAGAGTGCCGGGATCAGCTTCAGATTGGACCCCGAACTAGGGTTTTTGGTGACGGCGCGTCGGGGTCGAGTTTCTGGAGAATAATGGCCGCCTCGATGTTTTTATGGTTTTAGGCAATTCATAGGGGTCGGAGGATCACGATTTGAGGTCCCACGGGCAGGGGCGGGCCCCACCCGTGGGTCCACCAGGGGCCGCGGTAGGGGGGGGCACACCTGCCCTGTGGGCCTCCCCTCCAGCTCTCCTTCGGACTGGTACTTCGTCTTGGCATATAAAAAATCCTCAAAAATTTCCAGCGTGTTTCGAGAATATTTCCGGAAGTAAATTTGTGAAACAAAAAGACAGCAAAAACAGGGAACTGGCACTGGGCATCTTGTCAATAGGTTAGTCCGACAAAATGCATAAAAATGATATAAATGACAGTAAAAACATATGACAATATCATAAAACTAGCATGGCTCACTCAAAAATTATAGATACGTCGGTCACGTATCATTGATCCATGCTAGTTTTGTGATGTTGTCACATGTTTTTATTATCATATTAGTTATTTTATGCATTTTGTCGGACTAACCTATTGACAAGATGCCTAGTGCCAGTTTCCTGTTTTTGCTGTTTTTGTATTTTAGAAAGTCCACCACAGGAAATATCGTCGGATTGCGCTGAAAATTTACAGAGATTTTTTATGCGGCGGAAGGCACCTGAGGACCAAAGGGCGACCTGAGGTGGCGGCCGCGAACCCCCTAGGACCCGTGGGTGGGCCCCCCCCCCGGGGCACCGCCTCGGCCTCCTCTGACGCATATAAAATACCTTTAACCCTAAAAATGATGGGGCAGACATTATTTTCTAGAGAAGTCACCCCGACGCGCCGTCATCTCAAACCCTAGTTTGGGGGTGATTCTGAAGCAGATCCCGGCACTCTGCCGAAGGGGAGATCGATCCCGGAGGGCTCTTCATCGCCATGCCTTCCTCCGAGATGATGTGTGAGTAGTCTCACCTTGGACTACGGGTCCATGGCAGTAGCTAGTGGTAGTCTCTCTCTCTTGTGCTCCATGTCTTATGATCTTGTGAGCTGCCTAATATGATCAAGATCGATTATTGTAATGCTATGTGATGTGTTTGCTGGGATCCGATGGATTATGAAGTTATGTTCAGATTATGCATGATTCTTATATGAGTGATTTATGTTCTTGCATGCTCTCCGATGTGCGTAGTTACTTTGGCCAAGTGATTGTGTGTATCTCCAAGAGAGGGTATTTATGCTAGATAGTGGGTTCATGTCCCCTTTTGTTCCTGGGCACGAGTGACAGAAATGTCTAAGGGCGAGGGTGTGCTGTTGCTACTAAGGGTAAAACAGCGGTGTTAATGTCTCTTTTGATATTAATATTGCTTACTTCATGCGCTTTACTTAATGCAAATGTCTGTTGCTTGCAACTTAATACCGATGGGTGACAGGCTGGATAGCGATCCCACGATGGACTTTTTAGACAAAGATGTAGTTGGACTCAACGGACTTTATTCATTGTCGTGATGCCTACTTAAATATTGTCATGTTCTCTTTGTCATAGCTAGATTAAGTTTGTGTTATAATCTTGTCAATTGCCCAGCTGTAATTTGTTTACCCATCATATGTTTGTTCTATTTACTTGAGAGACTCCACTAGTGAACCCATGGCCCCCGGTCAATCTTTTTACACTATTGCAACCCTTATTCATCGCTTTTCATCATCATTACTCCACTGGTCCATTTTCATACTTCATCTATTTCACTATACAATTAACCGCTTTGTTTTCTGCGAGACCGGAAAGATTGACAACCTTTTCGTCGTTGGGGGCAAAGTATTTTGGTTCAGTATGTGCAGGTCCACATCTGTTGAAGATTAAGCACCAAAGATCTTCAACATTCACTTTGTTGTTTATTTCAAGGTCCTACTGGTTCGATAAACCTCGGTTCGTTATCGAGGAAAAACTGCTGCGTGCTACATCTCCGCCTTCGCTTGGGGCACCACCCAACTCTTTTCAGTAGCAATCATCCTGCTTGGTAGTTCTCAAAGTATAGATATTCTTTTATAGAGAGTTGGTTCGGCTACTGTTGGTAGATGGTGTGAACTCTAGTGGTTATGCATGATGTATATCTGTAGTCATTCATTGAACCAAGTTGATGTTATGTGTTTGCTTGATATCCTGCTAAGCCAAAAATTCCGTACTGAGAGGGAATACTTCTCGTGAATCCAACTCCCTGAGACAAATATCTTTTCCATTTGTGTCCACCATACCTACCTACATGTGGTATTTCCCTGCCACTCCAAGTAAAATTTTCATGTGCTATCTTTAAAGTATTCAAAATTCTCCTTTTTGTGCCTCTATTTTTAAGCTCATGAGAAAGCAGTAAGAAGTTGGTTATAACCTGTGATAGGCAAGGTCATTCCCCCCCTTTCACCCGGTGTTGATGGTTTACGTCCTCACTTGAATCAAGCCGAGAGCGGCTTAAGCAAAATATAAATGTAAATCACCATTCTCTTCCGCACAATGAAAATCTGAGAAATTAGCTCAAAACATTGGTTAGTGGTGAAAAAATGGAGAAAGAGGAATGTACTCGTTCCTCTAAAACCAGCCGCTCTCACAAGCCTAAAAGCCTTGCTTGTTATGGGGGACTAGCTAGTTTCTTTGCTGTGAAGTCGTTGACGAAAGCATGCATATCTCAAAACTGTTTTACTTCTATCAAAAATAAAAATAAATAAAAAGCTCTAGCACATGATTAATCCCTTCTTCCCTCTACGAAGGGCCTTTCTTTTACTTTTATGTTGAGTCAGTCTTCCTCCTCCTTCTATACTCCTCAAGCAATCACTTGGTATCAACTTTGGTTCATGTTTTACTTCATGTTATCTTTGTGTCAAACTGTGAAAACTTTGTATTGACTTTATCTTGAGATAAAAAAATTGCAAGTTGAAGCTTTTGCTGAAAACTTAAATCTTCCTTTGTGTTGGCCAAACTCCTTTGTTGAATCAATATTGCTTTGTGAGTTATCAATCATTGTCAAGTGTTATGCTTTTAAAACTTGAAAGTATTCTTTGCTAGTAGATTCTTAGTTAGATGTTTTACCTGGTTAATCATTGTTTGTTTCATTCAATGAACATTTGTTTTGGATCATTGCATTCAGTTCATATTCTTTACATGATTAATTGATCATGATTGTGATTGGTAGCATGTCACTTCTAAAATTATTTTGTTATCACTTACCTACTCGAGGACGAGCAAGAGTTAAGCTTGGGGATGCTGATACGTCTCCGACGTATCTATAATTTTTTATGTTCCATGCTTGATATTATAGCAATGTCTCATGTTTTTACAATGTTTTTATATCATTTTGGCATGATTTATGGAACTAACCTATTAACAAGATGCCTAGTGCCAGTTCCTGTTTTCTGCTGTCTTTTTGTTTCAGAAAAGTTGTTCTGGGAAGTTTCTCAGATTGCGCTCATAATTTATGGGAATGATTTACAATATGAAACGAAGACGGAGCCCGAAGGACAGACGGAGGGGAGCCACAGGGGTTCCAGGTGGCACCTGGCCGCGACCCCCCCTTGGCTGCGCGTGGGCCCCACCTGGGGGCCCTGGCCATCGCCTCACGTCGCCCCTTCGCCTATAAAACCCCCTCTGACCTAAAAACAGAGGAGAGCCCGATCATATTCTCCAGAAGTCGCCGAGGCCGCCGCCATCTCCAATCCTAGTTCGGAAGGGTTCTGCAGCTCTTCCCGGCACCCTGCCGGAGAGGGGAATCAACACCGGAGGCATCTCTACATCACCATGCCTACCTCTGGAGTGATGCGTGAGTAGTCCACCATGGGACTACGGGTCCATAGCAGTAGATAGATGGTTGTCTCTCCTCCTTGTACTCCATTGTTTAGATCTTGTGAGCTGCCTATCATGATCAAGATCATCTATTTGTAACTGCTACATGATTGTGTTTGCATGGATCCGATGAATTGTGGAAGTCATTTCTTTTGTTCAGTTATGTGTTTTATCTACGATCTTGCATGCTCTCCGGTGCTAGTGGTTGCTTTTGCCAAGTAATTGTTAGTATTGTATGAGGGAGTATTTATGCTAGATAGTGGGTTCATGCCTCTCTTTGTCTGAGTTCGGTGACAGGAACGGTTAAGGCTAGAGATGTGCTGTTGCCATTAGGAAGAAAACAGCGGTGTGATTTCTTCGTGTTATCTACATTGATTACATTATGCACTTTGCTTATTGCAATGATCTTTTGCTTGCAACTTAACACTTTTGGGTGACATGCTGGATAGCGATCCCAGAGTGGATTATTAGTCATAGATGCGGTTGGATGACGGTCTATGTATTTTGACATAATGCCCATATTAGATGAAGCGGTGAACTATATTGTTTTATGATAGCCTTGTTGTGCACCTACAATTCTGTCAATTGCCATGCTGTAATTTGTCTACCCATCATGTATATCTTTTGGAGAGACACCTCTAGTGAACTGTGGACCCCGGTCCTATTTTCCTACATTGTTTACAACCATTTTCATAGCTTTTCATAATTGTTTGCTCGCTGGTCATATTTCATCATCATCATCATATTTTACATCCACACATTTAATTCTTTATGTTTGGCAAGCCGGAGAGATTGACAACCTCTCTGTTTTGTTGGGGCAAAGTAGTTTGTTAGTAATTATGTGCAGGTCCACGTCAATAATCGATAAACGGCACCGTTGACACCTTGCTAAGCCTTCTCCAAATCCTACTGGATTCGATAACCTTGGTTTTGTAATCAAGGGAAAAACTTCCTCTGCACTACATCATACCTTCCTCTTGGGGTCTCCCAACAACACGCCATCACCCCTAGGAAAACAAAAGAAATTACATCATATTATTTGATTTTTTTCAAAGAACGGTGAAATTATCACACATTTTTTCATACATACATCTATATTTTTCTCAAACCACTTACTTATCCTCCAATGGTTCATATTTGGATACATTAAAATGATTTTTGCTAAATTTCTGGCCAACCAATCACATATTTGTAGTGCAATTTTATATTACTTTTGACAAATGAGCATCAATTTAAATTAATGGAAAGTAGAAAGAAAGACTAAAAATTCTCAAAACTCTGACTCAAGCCATGATATACGATACATTATGAATGAAAAATATGAAGTTGTATTTTTTTAGTATTATTTTTAGTACTTGCTTCAAAACTGAACAAACAACTTGACTGCTTGGGTTTAGCCTTCCAAAGTGCTCGTACGCAACCAATTGTCCTTTTGCAAGGTAACCTATTATCTTATCAAAGCATGCAATCGAAGTATTGTGGACTTCTGTGATCCTTAGAAGTTCAAGTGTTAATGACAGACATGCGTGCTCAGGTCACAACTGTGATGCAATGGACTTGTCTAATCTTCCACTAGTTTAGCAAATTTTGCAACCTTTCTTTCATCACTCTGGTCTTTTACCACCTTATCCATCATGAGACTGCCTTCACCATTTCAGCAAATTGATCGACATGTCTCACATAACTCATCTCTAGATTCAAAGTTGTCTTCATCATCTTCGACCTCTTCTTTCCAGACATCTTTTTCAAAATTTTGAGCAACTACATCTTGTGACTCCTCATCGTAGCATGCCCAATGATACGTGTCAAACGTATCTATAATTTTTTATCATGCCATGCTTGATTCCTATCATTATTACATATTTATGATACATTATTATATCATTTCAAGTCATTTTATTGGACTAACCTATTAACAAGATGCCCAGTGCCAGTTCTCTGTTTTTGTGCTGTTTTTGTTGCAGAAAGTCACTTCTGGAAATATTCTCGGAATTGGACGAAAATTTACGATGATTTTTATTCAAGAAATGAGGAAGGGAGCCAGAAGGGCGACCCTGGGGAAGGCCCACAGGGCAGGGGCAGCCTCCCCACGCGGGTCTAAGGGGGGCGGCGGGCGAGACCCGTCTGTGCCCCTCGGGCACCCCCTCGGTCGCCTCCGACGCCTATAAAATCATCCCCGACACAAAAACCCTAACCCCCAAAAGATTTTCCCAAATACGATATAGAGCTCCGCCGCCATCGCCGACAAGTTTCGGGGGTCAGATTGCCTGCTCTGGCACCCTACCGGGACGGGGATTGGCCCCCGGAGCCATCTTCACCGCCACTGCTGCCTCCGGGATGAGTTGTGAGTAGTTCCCCCTTGGACTACGGGTTTGTAGCAGTAGCTAGATGGTACTCTCTCCCCCTTGTTGTTCAATACCATGTTCTCATGAGTTGCCCTATATGATCAAGATCAATCCGATGTAATATGCGTTGTGTTTGTTGGGATCCGATGGATTGGCACATTATGATCAGATTATTTATGTTTATGAATTGTTGTTGCTGCAATGTTGTTATGCTTAATGCTTGTCACTAGTGCACGAGTGGCATGATCTTAGATTTGAGCGCGTTATGTTTGCATGAATATAATTGATGCTTAGATCATATCTACAAGTTGTATGCACATGTTATTAGTCCGGAACTGGAGACCCCGAGTGACAGAAACGGGGACATCGATGTGAATGGTTAGTAACTTGAGGACTACAAGTGTTCATTGTGTGTTAATGCTTTGCTCCGGTGTTTTATTAAAAGGAACACCTTAATTGTCATTAGTTCCTTAAGTGGCCCGGCTGAAACCGGATTACAGGACAAAAGATGCCGTGCAAGTTCTTATTGCAAGCACGTACGGCTAAATTAGGAATACATGCCTACGTATGATTGATAAACTGAATGCTTTGTCATAATTAATTAATTAGTACAATTCTGCCCAACTGTAAATTGTTCACCCAATGCATGATTATTTGCTTAGGAGAGCCGCCACTAGTGAAACTATCAAACCCCGGTCCATATTCATCCATCAACTACGCCATCAACTATTTTCTGCGCCATTGCCTACATTGTTACTATTGCTACTGCTAATTTACAGTTACTATTGTTCTCAAATCACTGTTGCTTTCACCTCTCTCGTGTTACTTGTGCTTCTCCAGGTGTGGCTGAATTGACAACTCAACTGTGAAGACCTCTAAGTATTCTTTGGCTCCCCTTGAGTTGAATCAATAAATTGGGTTGTACTACCCGCGAAGACTGTTGCGATCCCCTACACTTGTGGGGTATCAAGACTATTTTCTGGAGCCGTTGTCGGGGAGCCATAGCTCTACTTATTGGTTCACTTGGGAAGTACTCACTTTCTCTCTACTCTTTTTATTGTTGTTGTTATCAATGGTTAACTTCTCTGAAACTAGATCTTATTGGCAAGGCGGATTCACGGAGGATCAACAAGAATATTATAAGGAATACCGCTTGTCACAAAAAGGGACACACTTATGGAAAATAATTAATACTCTGAACAATTATGCTAGAGACTTGTGCTTAATTTATGATATATCTTATTGTTTTGATGAGTCTAGTTGTAGCATGAATTTTAAACACCTTCCTTTTCAATGTGCTGATAATGATAATGAAACCTTAGCATCTTATGCTAAGGGAAACTATGATTTTTATTGCGTGGAAGGGTGCTTATGAAATTTCTTCTTTGATTGAAACTGATGATGATGCTCCTTATAAATCTGAAAGTTTTGCTATACTTAATTGTTGCATGGATAATTACAAAGATAAAAATTGCTATATTACTGAATATCTTATGGGTTTATCTCCCCCAGAAGAAGAGACTAATGCCGTGCAGGAACCTATGGAAGAAGAAATTGTTGAAATTGGAAGCTCATTGGATGAAAACGAGGAGGAGAGTGACGAACAAGAGGAGGAAGAATAGAGTAGCTACCCATCTCTACCTTCTAATGAGAGTAACTCTCTAACTTATACATTATTTGATTGTCCTCCTTCCTTACAAAAGGAGAATGAATGCTATGATCCCATTGATTCATTTGAAACATCCCTTTTTAATAAAATGATCTTGTTATATAAGATAATCCGTGCTATATTGATAAATCTTATGATTATCCTTTATTTACTCCAACCATTGAGATGCATGATAATGAAGAGTTATGCTTAGAAAGTCTATATTATAAAGCTCTTGATGATGGTCCTATATTACTTGATGATAAAAATTATAATGCTATTGAAAGTGGGTTTAATCCCACTATTTTTGAGATGGACCGAAATTATGTGCTTGTAGATCATGAAAAGCCTGTTTTAAGTGATAATTATATTGTTCAGTTAGTTCATGATGCTACTGAAAATTATTATGAGAGAGGAAAATATGGTTGTCGGAGTTCTCATGTCACTAAAACACCTCTCTTTATGCTAAAAGTTTTGAAGTTACACTTGCTTTACCTTCCTATGCTTAATGCTTTGTGCTTCATTGATTTATTTTCTTATAAAATGCCTATGCATAGGAAGAGAGTTAGACTTAAATAAGTTTGATAATCCCCTCATGATGCTCTCCCTTGCGTTTCAATACTTATTCTTATGTGAGCATCATTGAAAATACTGGGCCTAGCTAAAAGGCTATAAAGAAAAGCGCTTGTTGGGAGGCAACCCATCTTTTCTTTCAGTTTTGCTTTTGCTTTTCTTGAGTCATGGAGTTGTTGCTTCTGTAGCAACTTCATTTTATCTTTTTGTTTTGGTTTTTTGTGCCAAGTTTACCCTCTAATACATTGAAAGTGCGAGGTATTGTTTTGCTGTCCAAAACATATTCTATGTGCCTATTATAGAAAATCTCGAGCCTACACTGAATTTTATATTTTTCTGATAATTTTATACAGC
Source organism: Puccinellia tenuiflora (assembly GCA_012064385.1). Taxonomy (NCBI): domain Eukaryota; kingdom Viridiplantae; phylum Streptophyta; class Magnoliopsida; order Poales; family Poaceae; genus Puccinellia; species Puccinellia tenuiflora. The sequence continues at coordinate 159,553 of QRDG01002502.1, forward strand.
AAGCCTGATACTTTTATCTATCTTTAGTTAGTTTCGAGTTTTCTGATTTGAGTTACAGAAGTGCGTCGAAAAATTCGATCTTTACAGACTATTCAGTTTTTGACAGATTCTGCTTTTATTTTGTATTCGTCTCTTTTACTATCGTCAAATGCGATACTCTAGAGATGGAGTGTCACATTGAGGCTTAGTAAACAGTAGCTAATTCCCAATAAAGTTGTTTGCAATTTGTCTTGAGTTGAACACATGTGCATTTTAATTTATGAGCACTAACCCTCCAATCAGTTTATGAGAAGTTTTGTGTGAAGGGAGTTTTTAAGTTTTGAACGACACGGTGATGTGAGAATGGAGAAAAGCTCAAGCTTGGGGATGCCCCCATGGAATCCCCCTGGAATATTTGTGAAGATTCAAGCTTCTAAGCTTGGGGATGCCCAAGGCATCCCCACTCTTCACCAACAAACATCAGGTCGTTTCGTTGAAACTACGTTTTTATCACTTTACATATTATGCTATGTTTGGAGCATCGTTTTGCTTTCAGTTTTGTGTTTGTTTGTTTGTTGGTCATATCCTTGTTGGATCCTTGTTTTATTTGTGTGGGAGAGAGACACGCTCCGCTTTTTCATTTGAATACTCCTGCACTTCGCTTATATCTTGTTGAGTATTCTTAGCTACTGTTTGTTTGCTAGTAAGCTCTCGCTTTTAGCTTTTATATTTAGAGCTGCTAGTTGTTGATGTTAAACTTTCTTGATCTTCACTTATATTTGTTAGAGAGTTGTTTTGGTTGCTTGGTTAATGTGCTAGATCGGTAAAATGCTATGTATGTGGTAGAGGTATGAAGTAGAAAAAACCTGCATAGTCTTGTAGATCACTATGTGGATAATTTGATACTCTTCAATTGTTTTGAGGTATTAAAATAACTAATGGTTAAAATGTATTGGTTAATGGTGTTAGAGCTGATTAGTGAAGATGTGTTATTAAAGCGTGGAGCCGTACTTTTCTGAACTAAATAACCTAAGTCGACAATGCTAATATGTCATGAATTCTGCTCAATTGAAAATAATTTACTAGTGGGTAGTTACTGCAACGGTCGGGGAAGCCCACGGGGCACTTGTGTCGCCGCCACGATCCCTCTCGGGGTGTCCCTAACCATTCGTGGAACATTGAAACTGCTAGTTGTTTGCAATATACGATTTGCATTGTGAGTTTTGGTTTTTGGCACTTCCACTTCCATATTTTGCTAGCCTCTTCGGTGCTGCGCAATGCCCTCTCTCACATTGAGATTGGTGCATACTTCGCGAGTACATCCAACTCCGTGGGAGAACTTCATCCTGTTCTCCTACACATAAGCCAATTATCTCCCTCAAAACAGCCACCATACCTACCTATCACGGCATTTCCATAGCCGTTCCGAGATACATTGCCATGCAACATCCATCATTACATATCATGACTTGATGTCATTCTTCATTACCATATAGTTTGCTTGATCATTGAGTTAGTGTGCCGCATGGCTTGCCACATGTTCTACATTTTTTCCACACTACGCTCGATCATGCATATCTTCTTTTATACATCATGTATTAGTCTTATGAGTTATGAGTACCAAAAAGTGTGATGATCTATTTGTAATATAGAGTGTTGCTCCTACAGTGAGGTATAAAATAAAAAACAATAAAAGAGCCCAAAGGAGGCCAAATGAGAGAGCATTTAAAAGAGCCAAGGAGGCCACCCAAAATCCAAAAAATGGAAAAAGTGAGAGGGAGCAACACTACTATCCTTTTACCACACTTGTGCTAGTAGCACCTACACTTCATTATAGAGAGTTCTCATGTTGTTTTAGTAGTATAACTATGTGGGGAATTAAACTTATAGAACTTGGCTTGTATATTCCAAAGATGAGCCTCCTCAAGTGAGCTCTAGGTCTTCATGAGCAAGAAAGTTGAATGCACCCCCACTAGTTCCATTGGAGAGCTTTCATACACTTATAGCTCTCTATGTGCATCCATTGCATGGCAATCACTACTCCTCATATAGTGTCAACTACGGGACTTCCTTCTGTCCTGTGGTTATCTTCTCCACTGTTTGAGCCTTTCTTTTTGACCTTCCAAACCTCCATCATTGTTCTCTTTGCCATAACATCATAGTGCCAAAGCCACTTCTTACTTGCACTAGTTGAGTAGACTTCGAAACAGTTGATTTGTGAAGTAGATGGATTAGGATACTTGACTTGAGCTTGGCTATTTTCATGAATGACTAATTAGATGCTTTGAAGAATGATTGATACTTTACATTGGAGAATAAATTTCAATTCTTCTTTCTAAACCTTATGTATGGTTCCATGTCTCCAACGCACTTATTCATGAAAAAGCATTTGTTAGCTAGCGTTTGTTAATCATTGTTTGCTTAACATTAACTATAGACAATTGTTTTGGATCATCTTATTCACATCATGTTCTTTGCATTACTATCTTTATCAAGATTATGTTGGTGGCATGTCAAGCTCAAAAATTATTTTGACTATCATTTACCTACTCGAGGACGAGCAGGAATTAAGCTTGGGGATGCTGAAACGTGTCAAACGTATCTATAATTTTTTATCATGCCATGCTTAATTCCTATCATTATTACATGTTTATGCTACATTATTATATCATTTCAAGGCATTTTCTTGGACTAACCTATTGACAAGATGCCCAGTGCCAATTCTCTGTTTTTGTGCTGTTTTTGTTGCAGAAAGTTACTTCTGAAAATATTCTTGGAATTGGACGAAAATTTACGACGATTTTTTATTCAAGAAATGAGGAAGGGAGCCAGAAGGGCGACCCTGTGGGAGGCCCACAGGGCAGGGGCGGCCTCCCCACGCGGGTCTAAGGGGGGCGGCGGGCGAGACCCGTCTGTGCCCCTCGGGCACTCCCTCGGTCGCCTCCGATGCCTATAAAATCATCCCCGACGCAAAAAACCCTAACCCCCAAAGGATTTGCCCAAATACGATACAGAGCTCCGCCGCCATCGCCGACAAGTTTCGGGGGTCAGATTGCCTATTTCGGCACCCTGCCGGGACGGGGATTGGCCCACGGAGCCATCTTCACCGCCACCGCTGCCTTCGGGATGAGTTGTGAGTAGTTCCCCCGTGGATTACGGGTTTGTAACAGCAGCTAGATGGTACTCTCTCTCCCCCTTGTTGTTTAATACCATGTTCTCGTGAGCTGCCCTACATGATCGAGATCAATCCGATGTAATATGCGTTGTGTTTGTTGGGATCCGATGGATTGGCACGTTATGATCAGATTATTTATGTTTGTGAATTGTTGTTGCTGCAATGTTGTTATGCTTAATGCTTGTCCCTAGTGAATGAGTGGCATGATCTTAGATTTGGGCGCGTTATGTTTGCATGAATATAATTGATGCTTAGATCGTATCTACAAGTTGTATGCACCTGTTATTAGTCCGGAACCGGAGACCCCGAGTGACAGAAACGGGGACATCGATGGGAATGGTTAGTAACTTGAGGATTACATGTGTTCATTGTGTGTTAATGCTTTGCTCCGGTGTTCTATTAAAAGGAACACCTTAATTGTCATTAGTTCCTTAAGTGGCCCGGCTGAAACCGGATGACAGGACAAAAGATGTCGTGCAAGTTTTTATTGCAAGCACGTATGGCTAAATTAGGAATACATGCCTACGTATGATTGATAAACTGAATGCTTTGTCATAATTAATTAATTAGTTCAATTCTGTCAATTGCCCAACTGTAATTTGTTCACCCAATGCTTGATTATTTGCTTAGGAGAGCTGCCACTAGTGAAACTATCAAACCCCGGTCCATATTCATCCATCAACTACGCCATAAACTATTTTCTGCGCCATTGCCTCCATTGTTACTATTGCTACTGCTACTTTACGATTACTATTGTTCTCATATCACTGTTGCTTTCACCTCTCTCGTGTTACTTGTGCTTTTCCAGGTGTGCCTGAATTGACAACTCAGCTGCGAAGACCTCTAAGTATTCTTTGGCTCCCCTTGAGTCGAATCAATAAATTGGGTTATACTACCCGCGAAAACTGTTGCGATCCCCTACACTTGTGGGTTATCACGCAACAGGCATAATGTCCTTCATTGAAACCCTTAGCCAGACGGTGTAGCTGCACCGCCCTTGTGTTTTTTAACATTATCATATCCTTGCATTCATATCTTAGGAGGCAGCATGAATAAACGCATTCATAGTTTTGACGAAACTATGTGACGCCCTTTCCTCGTACATCCAACTACGATCCATATGACTAGAAATTAGTTAAATATTTTGAATAAAACACACAAAATACCCTTTTCCACTCCATTTCTTTACCAAAACAAATCCAAACAAGCGAAATGCCGTGAGCTTGCGCCTTCAAGAACGGGAGTCAAGAGTATTGTAGAAAAAAGGAGAGACGCGAAAGATGAGTGGGGCAGAGAGGGGCTGGAGGTGGAGGGGTGGTTGAGAGCTAGATCTATATTGGGGGAGACCATGTGTGGACCAATATCTTGATCGGATGGATAAGATTCAGGGTACATATGGATTCATTTCCACCCAAGGGAGGTGCGGGAGAACATGACTTTCTACAAGTACCTCCCTATTTTATAGTGACAAATGCACCAGTGATGGGCCACTTAAAGGCGGCCTTGAGTGGTGGTCTGTCCTCCAAACTCCTAAGAGGCATAAAGGTTGCCCGTCGGTGGAGGTTACCAATCAGTTGTGGGCGAACTCCATTGATAGGAAAACACATGCACGTCTGTGGTGATGGTACTTCCACACGTTGGGACGGAGCCTGGATTGACATATAGAGGGGGCGGAAAGCCTTGGGAGTGGTGAAATGCCATTTCATATGCTTGACAGGGATACATGTACTAACAAATACTTAAGTAAAACACCATTTGGGGTGGGGGAGCTTAGGCCCAGCTCATGCCCCTTCCCTCCATCCATGAATGCACGTTAGCAGAGCTCATGTTACCAGACTGGACCAAAATGTCTCTGGTTGCCTGCCGTACTGGCCATCAATGATTTATTACTCCACTAACAGTCGCATTGCCCATCAGTGGGGACCCTTCATGTGAGCGTATTCTTGGATATTACTCCAATTTAAATCCCCTGCGGCCAATGGTGCTACCATGCCATGCCGCTAGATTGCCTTTCCTGACCACCGTCGCCGATCAGGCCATCTCGAGAGGCACATGTCACTGGCGGTTTTGCGTCGAAGCTCTATCAAGAGTGATGTGGTCGCTGATACGTGTCAAACGTATCTATAATTTTTTATTGATTCATGCTAGTTTTGTGCTGTTGTCACATGTTTCTACTATCATATTATATCATTTTTATGCATTTTGTCGGACTAACCTATTGACAAGATGCCTAGTGCCAGTTTCCTGTTTTTGCTATTTTTTATTTCATAAAATTTACTTCTGAATATATTCTCGAAACTGGACGAAAATTTACGAGAATTATTTTTACGCCAATACAAAGATGGAGTCTAGAGGACAGCCTTGGAGGAGCCCCACAGGCCAAGGGCAGCCTCCTTCCGCGGCCAGGGGGGCACCCGTGGGTGGGACCCGCCCCTGCCTGTGGGCCACCTCCTCGGCTCCCTCCGACGCCTATAAAATCACATTAAACATAAAAACGTTGAGGCGACCATTATTTTCCAGAGAAGTCACCCCGAGGCACCGCCACCATAAACCCTAGTTCGGGGGTGATTCTAAAGCTGATCCTGGCGCCCTGTCGGAGGGGAGATCGATCCCGGAGGGCTCTTCATCGCCATGCCTTCCTCCGGTATGATTTGTGAGTAGTCCCACCTTAGACTACGATTCCATGGTAGTAGCTAAATGGTAGTCTCTCTCCCTTGTGCTTCATGTATTATGATCTTGTGAGCTGCCTAACATGATCAAGATCGACTATTGTAATGCTATGTGATGTGTTTGTTGGGATCCGATGGATTATGAAGTTATGATCAGATTGTGCATAATTCTTATATGTTGATTTATGTTCTTGCATGCTCTCCGATGTGCGTAGTTACTTTGGCCAAGTGATTGTGTGTATCTCCAAGAGGGAGTATTTATGCTAGATAGTGGGTTCATGCCCCCTTTTGTTTCTAGGCACGAGTGACAGAAACATCTAAGGGCGAGGGTGTGATGTTGCTACTAAGGGTAAAACAGCGGTGTTAATGTCTCTTTTGATATTCGTATTGCTTACTTCATGCGCTTTACTTAATGCAATTGTCTGTTGCTTACAACTTAATACCGTTGGGTGACAGGCTGGATAGCGATCCCACGGTGGACTTTTTAGACAAAGATGCAGTTGGACTCAATGGTCTTTGTTCATTGTCGTGATGCCTACATAAATATTATTATGTTCTCTTTGTCATAGCTAGATTAAGTTTGTGTTATAATCTTGTCAATTGCCTAGCTGTAATTTGTTTACCCATTATATGAGTGTTTTGTTTACTTGAGAGACTCCACTAGTGAACCCATGGCTCCTGGTCCATCTTTTTACATTGATTGCAACCTTTATTCATCACTTTTTATCATCATTACTCCACTGGTCAACTTTCATATTTTCATCTATTTCACGATACAATTAACCGCTTTATTTTTTGCGAGACCGGAAAGATTGACAACCTTTCTGCCGTTGGGGGCAAAGTATTTGGTTGAGTGTGTGCAGGTCCATGTCTGTTGAAGATTAAGTGCCTAAGATCTTCAACATTCTCTTTGTTGTTGATTTCAAAATCCTACTGGTTCGATAAACCTTGGTTCGTTAACGAGGGAAAACTGCTACTTACTACATCCACGCCTTCGCTTGGGGCACAACCCAACGCTACCATCACCGATCATCAAGCAGTTTTCTGGCGTCATTGTCGGGGACTTTGGAGCTATAGCAAGGGGAGTCTCATACTCTCAATCACTTTACTATGTTTTTGTCTTGCTTGCTTTATTTCTCGTTTGGTTTATTTTTCTTGTTGCAAAATTTTAAAACCCAAAAAAATTAGTGTAGTCTTTTATCCTGTTTTATTAGTATGCTCAGGTCTTTGGTTGTTCTTAATGGCTACTTTCTTTGAAACTAGATCTTGTTGTGGTTTCACAGAAGATCAGCAAAAATACTATAAGGAACACGCTTGTCGCAAAAAGGGAAACAACTTTGAGAATTTCAAAAAAAAAGTGAACTTGTATGCTGGAAATATAAGTTTCCTCTATGATATAAAATGTTCTTGTGGGAGGCGCACTCTACACATCCCCTTCCAATGTTCGGACAATGAAAATGAAACCTTAGCTTCTTATGCTAGGGAAAATTTTGATTTCTTTGATGTTGAACAGATTGAAGAATTTGTTGGTTTTAAAGGTGCCTATGAAATTGCTTCTTTGCTGGAGAACATTGATAATGCTCGTTATCAAACAGAGAATTTTACTATACTAAAATATTGCTTTGAAAATTATAATGATAATTATTATATTACTGAATATGTTAAGAAAGTCTCTCCTCCAAAAGGAGAGACCGATGCTTTGCAGGAACCTATGGAGGAGGAAATTGTTGAAACTGAGATCCCATTAGGTGAAAATGAGGAGGAGAGTGAGGAACAAAAGGAGGACCTACCTTCTAATGAAAGTAACTCCTTAACTCTTACTTTATATGATATGCAACAACTTCCATGGCTCAAGAAAGATGAAAATAAACCGTCAAATGCTTTTCCTTCAGCTGCTGGGAGCCAGCGACACACTGCTTCTTCTGGGCTGGGAGCCAGCGACACACTGCTTCTTCTGGGGACGCCATAAATTAGAATGGACGGGAGTTCTCTAATGATTTGAGTGTCGAAATATTTTTATGTAAAATGTAATTTGTATACTATGCCGTCACTTCTTTGTTTACACTACCTATAAGCCCTAATTTGTATACTACCTCTGTCCTAAAAAGGATGTCACAACTTTTTCTAAATTTGGATGTATCTATATACTAAATCATGTCTAGATACATCAAAATTTAGACAAACTTATGACATCTTTTTTGGGACGGAGGGAGTAATATTTTCCAATCTTTTTCTATCGGAGGGACATTAATATTTTCACTATGCTGACACTTCTTTGTTTACACTTCCTATAAGTCCTATATCTACCGGTCAATCATTTTTCATTATCAATGGACGACAGATGTTTCTCTCACTGCATGTAGTATGGTAGGTTATAACCTTTGTCTTTTCATGATTTTTGTGGAGTACCAACGATGTTATGAGAACAATTCTGGAAGGATTTATGCCTGAATGACCATTTTCAAATGGAGAGTGAACTGTAGATGAGTGTTATTAGTGTAAAGCCACTACAGGAATGGGTCCTTGTGCCGACGGCCGTTTGCTACGCCGACGGCAATTTGTCGGGGCCATCGGCGTAGCCTCCTGGCAAGCCATCCGGTCGAGCTGGCCGTCGGCACAAAGAATGCCGTCGGCGTAGGGTGGTTGTGCCGACGGCCACCGTAGGCATAGGTGGGCCGTAGGCTAGCGTATGGGGCTACGCCGACGGCAAAGCCGTCGGCACAGCTTCACAGGGCTACGCCGACGGCTTTGCCGTCGGCATACCTATTTTTTTCCTGTTTTTCGTTTAATATGAAATAATTCATATCTTTAAATCTATAAATCGAAATTTAACAAATAAAGTGTCTAAATCGATTAGAAAAATGAGAGGAATCCAAATATGACATCCATATCATCTTTTTCATCATGTATATGACTTTTTGCAACATATTTGTGGTACTTGCTTAATAAAAAAAGTCACTTTTGACACTTAAAAAATAGAAAATGATATTTATAATAATATTTTAAAAATTGTTTTTGGCAACAATGTTTGCCATACCAAGACGCACCTATGTGTCAAAAAATGGACACTTTATCACAAATCATGGCACGGGTCCATTTTGACCATTTTTTCTAAAAAATAATAGAAAGTGGAAAAATAATCAAAAAGTGAAATCCTTTGGCATGGACACCTTTTATGTGTACTAGTTGCTAGGAAAAATGATAAACCTGAGTTTTGACAAAGATACCAAAAAACTTCTTCACAAAAAGGTCAATCATCTATAAACAAGTATAAGTTTCGAGTCAAATGACGTAGATATGATCATCCTCGTGCCATAGTTTGTGATAATGTGTCCATATTTGACACATAGGTGTGTCTTGTTATGACAAACAATGTTGCAGAACTAATTTTTTTCAAATTACGTTTATAAATATATTTTTCATTTTTTAATTGTCAAAAATGACATTTTTGTGAAGCAAGTACGATATATATGGTGCAAAATGGCACATATACAATTTTCACACAAAGTAGGCCATATTTTATTGATAATACAGAAATATTAGGAATTTTCTCGGTTTCTACCTCATTTCGCCTATTTAAATGACTTTATGCCTATTTTTTGAAAGTAATTCAATTTTGAGCTACAAGTGTGTGATAGTTTTTCCTGAAATTTTTTAAAAAATCATTTTAAGATACACCAGTAGTGGTTATATCACAGAACCAAAGATAGTTTTCAAAAATGAGACCCCTTTGGATGAATAGGCACGACGACCATTTTGACCATTTTTTGAACAAAATAAAAGAAAGTGAAAAAATACTCAATAAATTAAATCCTTTGGCATGGACTCCTTTT